>JARKIF010000359.1:0-25125 GCA_029378245.1 Roridomyces roridus | reverse complement strand
GTGTTGAATGCGCCTCGACAACGACGTCCGCCCAGTCGTCATCTTTCACATCCGCATTCGGGTTGAAGAGATTTTTCAAAATCCTTATCCAAGCCAGAATCCAGCTTGGATTGAGAGGGGACTTCGCTGTTTGGAACTCGAAGACTGAATGCTGCCAGTTTTGGGGACCCAAATCGTGCTCGGACGGCCGACTCCCTTTCTGCGGACTGGATACGGTGAGTGCGCGCGATTTCTAGGGGACGAGTTTCTTGCTTCGATGTTCAGCGTCAAGGGCTGCGGCTCGGCTTCTCTGCGCTTTGGCAGGGTCGCCTTGCAATACTTCCAGGCCTCCAATCCCGCCTCGAAGGGGTAGGTTTCTGGGTCTCTCTTTTCGCTCATGACTGACTTGTTTACTCCAGAATTCAAGGATGACGAGATGGCGCAGGAGCCTTTGCGGAAGCGGTCCCGACCAAGACCTTCCGGCTTCGCGTTGTGCCCAAGACCAACAAAGGTGGAACCAACGAGACTGAGATCGCGGATAGATTGGTCTATATGCAGTTACGGCTGAAAAATGGGGCATGTATACAACGACCTAGGCCAGGACCTGATGGGACATCTCTAGTGGGCTTGGAACGGTTTTTGGGGTTAGTATTCGTGGGAATAATTGGTCATTGTACTCCTCGTAACAGCCATAATTGAATCCTCGTGGCTAAGCAACGCGTCTGTTCCTTTCCCTGTTCTGGTTTTCTTTGGGCTTGCTATGCGCACAACGACTAGGCTGGCAATCGTTTTGGGGGTCGCCATTTCCTTCTTCGTGGCTGAAATCGCTAGTGTGTGATATTTCGTGTCCGAGACGGTCCTTGTGTGAGCTCCGAGCACAGTTGGATTCAGGACAAAGTCTGTCGCTCTCATTGCAGACGCAGTTAGTATTGCCCGTCGCGTTCTAACGTGTTCTGACCTGCTGTAGTTCCATTACTTGAATGATATCGTTGCATAGTGAGTCGTTAACTGCTCTGCAGCTCTCAAGCCAACTACGTTCCACAGTGCCATTGCATTCGTCGCTGCTTATGTTCGTTGGCATCTTCATCTCAGACCTTCTTGAATGACCGTTTCTAGTTGCAAGACAAGGGCCACAACGCATGTGATCGTCCATTCCTTGTCATCCAATCTCTCATTTCCTGGGCAGACTGTGGGCTTCACGTATGCTTTCCACCGTGCCGAACTCGTCGGCTCCTTCTTCAACGGTGTATTCCTCCTCGCGCTGGCACTGTCCATCTTCCTCCAATCCATCGAGAGATTCGTCAATCTGGAAGAAGTAAAGACTCCAGAGCAGGTCATGATAGTCGGCTGCGTTGGACTCTGTCTGAATATTGTGAGTATACTCGTGGTGCACGACCATGGCGGGCACGGCCATAGTCACGGCGCACCGGCTCCGGCAGAGGCCGCCAACGACCCAGCTCGCAGAGGTGCATCTCCGAGAGGGTGTCCACGCTCAGCATCACACACGCTGGTGCCTCCGACGAACAAACTTCAACCTAACCTCGGGCTCGTCGCCGTGCTCACCCATCTCTTGCGGGGACAGGCGATCAACAGTGCGTTCGCTTCATAACCGATCCAAGCTCATCCTGTAAGACGTCTCGTCATCATTGCTGTCTATTGATATGGAAGCTGCATTCCCATAATCGTTCTATGCGGACCCCGCGGTCTCGCTGGCATCATGCATCCATCATATTTGCTAGCGCCATTCTATGAGTATACGAACTATCGATTCCCTCCTCTACTCAAAATCATCCAAAGCACAGCAAGCAATGCAGGCCGCATCCTTCGAGAGGCTGCACCGGTCGAATTAGATCTCGACAAAGTCAAGGAAGATCTTCTCGCGGTATGTCCTCCCTTGCTGTAATTATTTGAGCTCACTCTGCTTCCAGCTGCCGGACGTCCTTGCGGTCCACGACCTCCATGTCTGGATATTGAGCCAGACCGTGATCCTCGCGTCCCTCCATGTCTGCGTGCCGGCAGGCATGTCCGTTGAGCAATGGGCGCACCGAGCGATGCATGCAGCACTGTTTCACCGCCTACGGCGTGAATCACGTCACGATCTCGCCTGAAACCTACCGCGATAGCTCAGCGCAGACTCTCACGGGCGAGGATTTTACGATGTGTAGGTCTGCCTCGCACTCTGAAGGACTGGGATGTGCCGTTGGCGAGTCGGCGCTGCGAAAGCGGCAGACGTCCGAAAAAGCATGACATGCCATTTTTTTTGTATCTTTTTATACATGTAGACTCGCGCACTGTATCTTTTGTTGTTTCATCTTGATGTTAGCTCAACCGCATGCTTGAACGCCCCAAGTAATGAGGTCAACTGTATCTTTTCGCTAGCCCCAGTGGATAGGCGATGCCTACGTTTATTAGATCAAGAACGGAAAGCAAGCGACACGTACTCGGTAGTGGCAAGATGATCGAGTAGATAGATACGCGCATGAGGCTTGAGATCGAGGCTCTCGATATACTCGTAGGTGCCAGTCAGTAAATCTTGCAGTGCAAGCCCGCGCTCAGTTTTCAGTGGCATTGATCACTAATGCATTTGTCAGGGGAATGCAGAGGTATGGAAGAAATGGGAAACGCACGCGTGTAACACGTTGTGAATTCGTCGTACAGCATCGAGTTTACAATCGTCTCAATGTCGCCTGGGTTAGGGGTTCCCTGTGCAGTTGTAGATCTCCGCCTCGCTAGTGAGATCGTATGCGCGTGGCAGGCCTGCAGGACATTCATGCCCGACGCATGTCTCCCTTGGACGTTTCAACAATGCAGCTTTGCCGTCGGGCGTCAGTTTCGCGCCTTCAGCCTCGATCACACTGTCCAGCCGCTTCTTCCACCTCGACGATGGGAAGTGGCGAGAATCGGAAGCGCGTACAACGACTTTGGATTGCGGTGCGATCTTGTTGACGTAGTTGCAGATAATGCAGAAGCGGACGTTCTTGGTGTTACTGCTCAATGACGCGACGGAGGGCAGCTTGAGCCTGATTGGTCATCATGTCCGCCTCGTCGAGGATGATGAGTTTGTATCCTTTGGGCGAAGAGCGTTCGCGTCTCGGCGAATTGCTTGATTTGTTCGCGAAGCGACGTCGATTCCACGGTCGTCTGACTCGTTGAGCTGGATGGGTGTGAGGGAATTGCGACGCGTCAATGGAGGTGGGACACACCTCGAGTATCTGCTTGCGATAGTCTGGGCCGTATATTCGGCGCGCCACGGCGAGAATGGTCGAGGTCTTGCCCGTCCCTGGAGGCCCATAGAACAAGAGATGCGGAAGCCGGTTCTTTTGGATGAATTTCTCGACTGAGGAACGGTGAGACGCGATTTGGCAAGTTCTAGAGGAGACGCACTTGTTGTGGTGATGTCCTTGTGAGACACGACGTCGTCCAAGGTGACTGGTCTGTACTTTTTCTAACCCGGAAAGAACGCGTCAGAGACACACGTAAACACGGTCGAAACGCGCACCAGGGCAGATTGTCGGCTTCGACAGGCTCGACGACCTGGCCTTTGCCTTGGCGGCGGCGGGAATCTGCTCGACGTCGGGGCATCTCATCGTCTGTGTCCATGGTTGTGGTGGTCCGAGTCGGCTAATTGAACGCGTCCGTGGCAGTGCCGCTCGGCACTCAGTCTCGGCAATGCTACTATAAAGGACCCAAGTGATTTGAAATTCTTCTCTTCATCGAACCGGCTCTGCTTTTGTCGAAGACTCCACCGTGACTCCGTTGGACAGACCGAAGCGTCCGTAGGCAGGGATGCAAATCTTCGTCAAGACGTGCGTCTACTCGCCTCTCTCTCCGATCGTTTTTATCTCATTTTTTCTGTGCAGCCTCACGGGCCAAACCATCACCCTTGAAGTCGAGTCGTCCGACACGATCGACAATGTCAAGGCCAAGATTCAAGACAAGGAAGGGATTCCCCCCGACCAGCAGCGCCTATCTTCGCCGGCAAACATCTCGAGGATGGGGCGCACGCCTCTCCGACTACAACATCCAGAAGGAGTCCACCCTCCACTTGGTCCTCCGCCTCCGTGGTGGTGCCAAGAAGCGCAAGAAAAGACCTACAACGTTCGTCTACCTTGCATTTGTATTCCTAACTTTTTCTAAAAACTTCTCCAGACTCCCAAGAAGATCAAGCACAAGCGCAAGAAAGTCAAGATGTCGATCCTCAAGTACTATAAGGTCGACTCTGACGGCAAGATCAAGCGTCTCCGCCGCGAGTGCCCCACCGCCGAGTGTGGTGCTGGTATCTTCGTAAGCACTTTGCTTCGTCATGTCGTTCGGGGATGCTCACCGAGTTTGCTTCCAGATGGCTTTCCACTCTGGACCGCCAGTACTGCGGCAAGTGCGGCTTGACCTACACCTTCGCTGCCGGCACGAAGCCCCCGGCTGTTTAAGGCGTGCTTGTTGGTACATACATGCGCTTCATGTCCAAGTCTATGCTCGCGAATGTTCATGTGTTGTTCGTCGTCCATTCTTCAGCCTGATTATGAATGAGAGCGGTCTCAAGACCGTCGTCTAGAATAAATAAAGTGTTCATCTAAAGCTCTAAAAATCTACGAAGGTACCGAGGTCATCTAAAATCTAGGCATTACATCAACATTAAGATACTTTCTATCCGCAACGAAAAAAGACGGTCATTGCAACAACGCATTGACCTGAGCCCACTCGGTTTCGTGTCGTTCCGACCCCTCTACCTGCTTCAGTAGAGGGAAAACGCCGCGTAGGTACGGAGCCACGAGCGCACCATTGGGAGGGGAGGCGGAGGTAATCGTGGCTCTGGACAACACAGAACACGAGTTGGAACACGGCGCAGGTATCGTGTCGTCGATAGCGAGGGGTATAATGAGGCTCTGTAGCTTCCGCATGGAGGAAAGCGACGCTAGGCACGCCAGCGTCGTCCGCGGGGGTGTGATGCATTCGTCCAAATGCAGGGACCCGAGCTCAAGATGCTCGAGACAAGGCCACCATGTGGCAAGCGTCTCGATATCGCGGTCGCACAGGTTGGGTATGCGAGTCATGTCGATGGTGAAGCTCCGGAGACACCGAAGCGGCGCCAATAGGCGTATTATTTCGAATGTGAGTTGATTAGGACTAGATTGTAGGTTCGTGGGTGGCTGGGCGTCTGACCCCGCGCTGTCTAGGTCTATATCTTCTAGATGTTGTTCTATGGTGAGAGTCTCGGTGTGGGGAGCGTTGAGCTTGATCAGGCCAAATATGCTGCTCCAGCAGACGGAAGGCTCATGATCTGCTCCCGGGGGCGACGTGGCCTCAACGTGTAACGTACGCAGAGAGGGCGAGATGATTTTCAGCAGAAGCTCTATCACAGGCCCTTGGGCGCGGACGTGGAGCTTGTCAAGAGCTTGGAAGTAGCCCTGCTCTGATGTCCATGCCTTGGACAGAACTTCTGCGTCGAGGTGGCCGGCTTCAAAGTCTAGCTCTGAAAGACACGGGAAGGAGGAGATCGCGACGAGCGTATCCTCGGCCAAAAATGTGCCAGTGAGCAGCGTCAAACTCCGCAAATGAGTTGTTCGGGAGATGACACCGTTCAGGCGGGAGTCGAGCGAACCGCCCAGTCTGACGCGCTCGAGGCTGGTGCATGTGTCGAGGAGTTTTGCAATGTAGTCGGCAGCATCGGCACTGCTCCGTTTGTCCAGCCGGAGATCGAATTGGCGGAGAGTCGGACACAGACTGAGGGCAGCAGGGATGGAGTGCGGGTCTGTCAAGCACAACTGCGTCGTGACGAGCTTTGAAAGGATTGGAATTCCCGGTTGGGATAGTATGGACAGCAGCGCTGGATGGATGCGAATGTCGTGGCGTCGAGTAATATGTTTTATTCTAGACGCGTAGGAACTGAAAGTCGTTAGGTCTATGGACGCGTCAGGGACAATATTCTGCTTGCAAGATCAGTTTTCAGGCAGAAAAAAAAGACTCAAAACGCACGTAGACGCCGTCGATGCAGATTACGCCGGGTATTAGACAGACAAGTGGTGCAAGTGAAGGAACGTGGCACCAAATTTCATCGAGGGCGGGGTCGGACCAGGCTTTGCATGTCCTCGCTGCTGCCAGACTCAGTCTACTGTCCTTCTGAGCGAAGATGAGCCTGATGACCTCGTCGACTAATAGAGCGGCGTGCATCGAGGTGGGAGGCGCGAAAAGCGGAGACTCAAACGTGTCTAGAAATGAAGGAAAGTTGGCTTGATCTGATCGCATCACAGAAAGTGCTTCAACTGCTACTTGCTTGACACCACGAACGGTCTCTGAAGGCCTAATAAAATCCAATATCCAGCGTCTCTTCTGGACCATCCCATTGATATCTGGTACTCCAAAACGGCGACGGTAAACGGGTCCATCACCGCCCGTCTGGTGGAGACATTTGCGAGTCCCAATTGCTCGTTTCCGGTGCTGCAGACAACACTCTCCGGCTGGCAACTATCTTGAGTTCAAGTTGAAGTTTACACCTTGACATTCCCGACGGTTCTGCAGCTCAGCAGCACCGATTACACGGAGTGCTTATTCGACAGATACCCGCCCTATGTATGTTTCGACTTACTTGACTCGCCTGGGATCCCGAGGTTATTCTGTGCGTCAAGGGCCACCTCGACCCGATAATCCTTTGGTTGCAATGGATATGTATTGTGAGACCCATATTATCGCTGTTATCAGAGGTATCAACGAATCCTCGCTCATCTTCTTCTGGTATAGGCCAGCTCTGCTCGCAAGGCGCGGTCATCCTGGACGTAAATCTGGAGAAGACGCAAATTGTGGAACGTGACCGCTCTGGGACCCAGCTGTACGCCCGTCGCGGTCCCGTCGAATTTGTCTGCAAACACCTAGCATGCAAGGTCAGCGTCCAGGAAGCAAGATCTAGAGCGAACCCGGGGAATACACACTTCGATGAAGCTAGCAAACGCCTGTGCCACCTGCTGAGCAAGTCGGCCGTAGGTGACATGCTTTCCGTCAAGTGGATCTTTAATGTCGATGTTTCTCTTGACCTTGATGTGAGTGTAGCCCGGCCACTACCCAGTAGCGCATTCGTCAGCTCAATCTCCCAGGAAAATCAAATACACACCCAAAACACCAACGGCAAGGACTTGACCCGGCGCAGGTGGCACGGCAAGTGGTTCTCTATGCTGGTGTCTCGCATGATCATGCCTTCTTGGTAAAACGCGAGACCCATGGCGACCCCGCTCCCAATGCCGTCGTGCGGAAAGAACGAGATGCCCGGGAGATGGCGTACGTTGTGACCGACGACAAAGTATGGTGTGTCCTCCCATTGCGGTGGACCGGACGCAGGCGGCCACTCCACCTGTTTTTCAATTTGCATCCTCCCAATGGACGACGAATTCAAGGATGGCAACTGGGGCAGGTGGAATGCGTCGTCGGATTTCTCCAGACGACTCCGTGTGGTATTTTCAGGCGTGTGATCACTGCTGGTTTTGCAGCTGCCGCTGAGAGAATAGTAGCTGATGCTTGGAATGGAAGTGGAAGCCACCAGCCGATCCAAGGCGACGGAGAAGCCTGCCAAAGATGAGTGAGTGGTATACATTGCAGAGGATTGGGATGCATCCCGACTTTTATACTGCTCTCAGCCTTGGGCAATGGACTCTCCTCAAACCAAAGCGAAAGTGAAGGGCCATTGTTCTCATCACTTTTGTTCGAAAATGCTCTCAAAAGTGGACAAAAAGTTCTAGTTCAAAGCGCAGGATCGTCTTTCATACCATTTTCGGCCATGAGATCAAGAAATGGCAGCATATTCAATGATTCGATAATGACCTAGTATAAAAGTACCAGCACATACGATACAGGTGTTGGATACAGCGATACAGAGAGAGAAAGGAATGTGCTGTGTAAAGAGAACGTGCTGGACGGGAGCATACATATAATATGTAGACGCACTGAATTCCACGAAATAAGAAAAGCGCGTGTCGAGTCTGTTTTTACACATTTTGGACGCGCCGCCGAGTGGGAAGACGCGCGAGAGACTGGCGGGCGGCAGAGTTGGCGAGGAGGTGGGCACCAGGGTGAGTTTGGCGCGCAGTAGGGGAGCTGGGACTCGCTGGGACATGGACGCGAGTGGGCCACATGTAGATACGTGGCGTGACAGTGCCTGGCGGGGAGGGAGAAACAACGGGCAGATGGGCTTGGTTGGAAGGCGGGGTCGTGGGCGGTGCAGGGTGACGAAGCGCGTATTCCTCGGGGTTAAACCACTGAAGAAAGTCACGCTCAAAGTTGAGGTCGTTCTGCACAGGGTCCGACTCCTCTGTCGCATCCTCCTGGATTGCAGAGTCAACTGCCGGAGCAACGGGGACTGGTACGGGCAACGTCGCAGTGTCCGGCTGTACAATCACTGCCTCTCCTCCGTCCTTGTCCGTGAACGCCTCAAACACAGCGCCCTCAAAGAACTCGTCCGAGTCGGGGTCAAACCGCGCTGCACAACTCGTCACATACAGCGGGAAAGCGGGAGCAAAACAAACACACCGTGGATGCTCCATTTGCTCGGACAGCTGGTGACGGGCTCTGGCTCAACACGGGAGGTGGAATTGACACCATATCGCTCGGAAAATAGAGGGCGGCCCATGATTTTTGGAGAAGTACAAGCAAAACAATTAAGGATTGCGAGTAAGCTTTTGGGAAGGAAGGGGTATGAGGAGAGGGAGAGAGTTGGGAGAGAGAGGATCAAGAGAGGATTCTTTGTTTGACATGATCGACGCGCGCCCAGACAAGACCAAACCCCATGATGTAAGCACATATATGATTCCACGGATCTTATCTCTACTACGAACCGCTGCTCATCTCTAGTAATGACTCGATACTCTTCCCGAGATCTCCATCATTGGCCTCCAAGACCCACTGGACGACTTCCGGCTCTGTTCCAGGAAAAATCTGCAACAGCGTCTCCCTTGCAGCTTGCGCTGCTTGATGGTGTGCAGAATCAATCTGGGCCTGCATCCCCGCCAGATCTAAATTTGGTGTCGGTGTCCGCGACACTGAGGGCCCGCTAGCAGCAAGAGACTGTAGCCTCGGAGGCACAGCAGCCAGCAGCGGTGGTTGTTGTTGTTGTGGCCGTGACGGCGTCTCTTCGTAATAGGCGGGTGACCCCGGAGGTGTGCCAAACAAGTTGGCAGGGGCGCTGGTCGACGAAGGGACACGCCGCACCCGCGGTTTGTAGGGCGTCTGGATCGGGGGCAGATATCCATCAGCCCCCGCCGGGGTCTGAGGGACAGCGCCACCTGGCGATGCGGAGCGCGAGCTTCCCCCAGCGCTATCATAGTAATAGCCTTGCTGCTGTTGTCGGGAAGGGTCGGGATGGCTCCAGTTCGGAACATTGGGTGGGACACCCAGATTTCCTGCCTGGGCAGCTGCCGCGCGGTTCTCTCGTCCCAGCTCAAACGGCGCAAACGGTCCCGGAAGATATTGCAATTTGCCCTCCGCACCATCGAGTGCCTCGTTGAAGATCCGGCTTAGTGCGTTGAGTGGCTTGGAGATGGTGTCGCCAGTCTTTTGCAGGAGCCGCCGCGCATCATCAGAAAGTGTTTGGGAAGGTGTCGAGATGGACAACGGCTGGGCAGACTCGTCGCCCTCGTGCGAGGATGATGTAGAAGCGGGTCGTTGAGGAGTTGAAGGAGTGGGTGGAGTGGATGGAGCGGGCTGGACGTGAGGGACGGAGGGGGAGTCTGGCTCCATCGAAGATACGGCTTCTTCGACATTCCTGTAGGAGATGTCAATATCAGAACCATCTTGGTGGTTTCAAACTCACTTCTCAAACTCGTCTTGTGTGATATTAGACAAGGAAGTATGGTCCATGGTTTCGATGAAGGAGACAGCACCCATCTGGGAGGACTCTGTTTAGTGTAATATGGGCGGCAAGAAGGTACTTACGAGACTGGAAAGATAGTATCCTGCCTCACTCTGCAACTTGACCGGATTTCTGAACCGGTTAATGAATCTGAACGAAAAATCAGAGTCATTCTCGTTATCAAAGGGAAAGAAACGCACTCCACATTAGAAAGCAGGTGCTTGGGGTTCGCCTTGAGCACGACGAATATCAGTATCGGTACAAAAGAGTCGGCGCCCTCCTCCTTCTTCAGGTGCCGGATGAGGCCTGCACCAAGAGTAAATAACAGACCATCAAGAAAGAGAGACAGACGGCAAACCAAAGATGACCTTGCAGCAGTTAAGGATGCAAATCAGCTTGTCTCGTGGAGCCTTATAATGGTTCACTTTGAGCAGCTCTTGCTTGGCAAACATGATGAAACCTTCGCTGCCTGGCCCAACAGGGATGTCCAGGTGCGCTTCGCACATCCACCCAAAGAGCGCGATTCGTTGAGTGAGAATTCTATCCCGCTCAAGGTCGTCCACAGTTATTTGCCGTCGAGGAACAGCCTGGGCGACTTGCGGTGTGAACGTGCTACGGGAACGTTCAGTTTTACAAAAATCCAAGACAGAACCAGGACAGACAATTGATAAAGCTGGTTCATGACAAGTTTTTCCATGCCCTCGAGCGCATTTTCGAACTCAGCCTCCGAGGCATTCTTCCAGATTTCAGATTCCCGCATCGGTTTGACGATAAACTAGCGAACGATTGGCCTTGAACCGAAATAAAACCACTGCTCACGCACATTAAGGAAATCATTGATAATCTTGACCTGGTCGTTGACCGTAAATGTTCGTTTGGCAAAATTACTCAGGAACCTAACAAAGTCAACTCTCGATACAGGAGGAAGCGGCAGGCGACACACGATTTAAGATATCTCGCGACAATCTCTGCATGGCGCGACTTCATTTGATCCAGAAACTTTTGGAAATCAAACGGAGGGTCCCCTTTATCCGCCTGGGTCGATGAGGTGCCCGGTGTGTTCGTACCGGACGTGGTCTCGGTAGATGCAGATTGCGGGTCCTGATGTTGGGACTCCTGCGGCGGCTGCTGTTGCTGTTCAATGAATGAAGACAGCGTGGAAGGCGTAGGGACACCCTGGGCTACGTCCATAGACGCTCGGCGCGGTCTAGATGAGGACCTCATTGGGTTGGTGAAGGTCCGCGCTAATGCGGAGAAGGATGGGAATACAGATGAAATGGGCGACTGCTGCTGCACACTGTCTTTAGGCGGTGGCGGCGGTGTTGGGGGCGTTGGTGTCCTCGGCGGTGGATGTCCCTCGGCGCTTTCCCAAGCTTCTCGTGCAGCCGCTTCTTCCTGGTTCGCCAGGGGGTCGAATTCGGCGAGAATTTGATCGGAAGGAGGCTTCAGCTCGAGGGGAGTAGACGGCTCGGCTTGAAAACCGTCAGAGAAAGATTGGTCGAGCTGAACAGGATCTGGCGTGTGCAGTGCGACTCGTGCTGCCTCGCCGCTCTCCTCCTTTGGGCTCTTCGGAGCATCGTCCCATGGATTTGAATCTGCTGGGGCCGTGGTGGAAGGTAATGTTGGAGCATGGCCGGCAGCAGGATCCATGGGCAAGCAGCGGCGCAGCGCGACTGGAGTGCAACTTGGCACCGTGTTTGATGTCCGATCAAAATGCTATCTCTTGTCACTACCACCAGTATCTCCCTGCCCTCATAGTGGACCACTCGCAAATGAAGAAGGCGCAAGATATTCCGCAGCCTCTTGCCCTGCTATAATTCTACCGTATTTGATGTCGACACCGACTGTGCAGCTCCTAGAAGCCTACGCTTTTCCGTGGAACTCGAGCGGTCAACTGAGAATCTCCACCTAAAGTACATTAACCCTGCTCAGTCTCCGACCATGGAGACCCTTTTGTGCATCCTACTTGGGTCTCGAGTCATACTGCAGACCCTGGCGTATCTAGATGCAACAGTGTGCCTGTCGACCTCCTCAGCTCACCGCACCCCGAGACACTCAAGTGCAATACTTGCTACACCTGCGCGCTTCTCTTTCACCACCCCATCATTCCACCCTCAGCCACGGTCGACATCGCGTATGTGATACGCTCAAGAACGAGAAAAAGCGCGATAGGACAGTCTGAATTTCCAGGTTTTGTAACGACGTGCACCACCGAGCCGATGATGCCCTGTTTCTGCTTGCTGACTCTACACGGGAGTGGACGCGTAGGCTTGATTCTCGACCGGGCAACGGAAAATCTGCACATGACCCAAGTTTTCGTCGAGCACCTTGATTTTTCCAGCGTCTCTCCCCTGCATCTACAAGACTTGCCCAACTTCAATTCCACCCTTTCTCTATGGGACACGATGGGCCGCGAGTCTCGTTCCGTCCGTACAGTGCACTTTCAACACCCACTGCCCAAAAGTTGCTCAAAATTCTCTCTCACAAGCGATAAGATCGCGTATGATGGCAAGGGAGCCCAGACAGTGCAGATGGATTAGAGACTGAGACGTATTTTTCACTAATCTATGTAGTAGAAGTCTGTACGAATAATCATCTTGCTTTTGACTGTGATATCGCCCAAAATGCTCTTTCGTTACTCCTAATCGTCCCCAATGCTTCGCACTTTCCGAGCACTCTCAATGACCGCCCCTAGCACTGTCCTTCCTCCGTCCAAGATTCCTCTTTTCACGACCGTCGCCGCGTTCCGTGAATGGCGTGAAGCTGCCCGGCGAGCCAACCAATCTGTGGGTTACATCCCGACGATGGGTGCCCTACACGACGGGCACATGTCACTCGGTGCGTTTCCTGACGGGCCGTTTTCCCGTATCTTCAATCGAGCGTAGTGCGGAGGTCACTCCAAGAAAACGATCTCACCGTCCTGTCCATCTTTGTGAACCCAGCCCAATTCGCACCGCACGAAGACCTCGCGACGTACCCCCGGACGCTGCCTCGCGATCTCGACATCATCAATGCTGAGCGCTTTGAGCATTCCGGCACGCAGATCCGCACCCCATCGGCGGTGTTTTTGCCCTCGGTGAACGAGATGTACCCGTCGGGAATCCACCAGGACCCGGCGGTGCAGAAAGGCACTTTTATCGAAGTCAAAGGGTATGGTGAGCAGATGGAGGGAAAGAGCCGGCCAACATTCTTTCGTGGAGTCGCGACAGTGGTCATAAAACTCTTCAATGCGATCGAGGTATCGTGGTTAAACCGCCTCTAGAGAGACGCTAACGCTACGTGCAGCCCACTAACGCTTACTTTGGGCAAAAGGACATTCAACAGTGTCTCATCCTCAAACGCCTGTCCCGAGACCTCCTGCTGTCCCACCCAGATCCGGCACACCTTCACATCGTGCCCACCGCCCGAGATCCCTCTGACAACCTTGCATTATCGTCTCGAAACGCGTACCTGTCGGCCGAGGGGCGCAGCGTTGCTCCGACGTTGTACCGTGCACTCAAAGTAGCCGAGCAATCCTGGAACGAGGGACTGCCTAAATCTGTCTGCCTGGAGCGAGCGCAGGCCCTGGTCCAAGAGGTCGCCGGTCAAGTCCGCCTCGACTATATAGAATTCAATGATTCGGAGAGTTTGGAGCCCCTAGCGGATTCCCGTTGCAGGGAGGACGATTCACCTGTTCTTCTCAGTGGGGCCATGTTTGTTGGGAAAACGCGGTTAATAGACAATATTGTGCTCGGAGACATGAATAAACTGTGAATATCGTTAGCGTCGTCAGTCAAACGCGTCAAGAACGCGTACCAGAGCCATCTATGTTGACTTTTTGTCGCTACGGCGTTTATCCCATTCTGACCGCCACCGGTGCCATTCGACTTCCCGGCCCCCATCTGCCCAAACATCCCACCCGTCTCGTATTTGCAGCCAAGTAGAAATCGGGTTCGTGATGCAAAATGTCTTGAGCGTCCCGAGGAGAGACCTTGGCCGCGTTCGCGGGATGTGCTCACAAATCGCATACCACCAGGTCCCGAGCCCGACGCCGATACCGAGTCCCCATGCGATCTGAGGAACACTGTGATATTGGAGATGATATCTGTATACTGGTGAGAAGATGCGCTCAAAGGTCATGGGCCACGCCACCTCGAGTATGCAACCACTAGAGTCCAAGAAAAAAGTGCTAGATAGACGACGACACGGAACGCCTGATCTAGAATGCGGTATCCGGAGGCCGCGAACCGATGTCGGAAGAAAAGGTGCAGCATCAGAAACGAGGCAAAGTAGCCCATGTACTGGCTGTGCGATGACGGAAACCCATAACCAGGGGCGGCACTGTCTGGTCTCTATCAATGCCTGCAGGCAGAGAGATTGAAAACAAACATGAGGGCCGCTCTTGCTGTAACGCGTATTCAGTCGCGTTCAACCGCCCAGGCTAGTGCACGTACCTTGATTGTCCGCTTCAGAACCAAGTTGAAAGCCTCGCCAGCGAGTTGGCCAAGAAACATCATTATGACGCAGTATTCACGCGACTGCACAGCAAGGGCCGCGTAGGCCGGCTAGATATTTCATTAGATGCAGCGAGGCAGAGCACGGGGGGCGGTGTGCACCATGAGGAGAATCGGGCTCAGGGTCAGCAACGCCAGCAGGGTGGAGATATAGCTAGAGTCGTCATCTAAAAGCAGAGTTTATTGGGGAATGTGGGGTAGAGAGGGCGGCGGCGGTTACACAGTACATGGGTGAGGTCCAATGAGGCTTGAGGACCCATTTGCGGATGAAGAGAAGCAACTGATAACGGATCAGAATCTGATGACTGCTAGAGCGCTCAAGCGCTCACTAACACTGCCCGACTCATACTTACATTCACCCACTCATACACAGCAATTTGACTTCCTTCTCCCGCAAATCGAGTCAGTTTGCGGATCCGGGACCAAGTTCTTAAAGGCCCCGTTTTCCTCCTGAAAATCGAACAGGGCCAGCCCCTTGTTATTTGACGCTCAGGAACCTTCACATCCATGGCCTCTTACCTCTTCGTCGCGCAGCAGGCCATGTCCATGCTCAATGGCGCCATGGGAGGCGTCAATAACACCGTTCCAGGGAGCAGCAACTCCACCGCGCCCACAAGCTTGGGGTCTGTGACAGACTTTTCGTCCTTGATCGCGTTCTTCTTCACCTTTGGCGCTCTGCGCGACTGGATCAAAATATTCCTCTTTGGTGGCGCGTTGGAGTCCCTCCGTCGACTGGGTTTGTACCTGTACAGGACCTTCATCGACTCCTTTTGGATCACGGCCCATTTCGATGAGGACGATCCTAGTTATAACTGGATAATGTTGTTTTTGTCCAAGCAGCCCGCATGGGGTATGTACATTCACCCCGTCAATTTATCTCTCTGTTTCTGACAGTTATTCTAGCAAAAGCCCGTGAGGTTGAAGTGTCGACGCGTTCCTTTGGTCTCAATTCCAGCGCGATCATGGTTCCGGGCGAAGAAGACGACAAGGAGCTTTCTCTCCTTGCGAGCCGGAAGCTTGCCTACCTGCCTTCCCCCTCCATGAGCTACTCGATGTGGTACCGTGGCCGATACATGACGGTGACCCGAGTTCAAACGCAGACGGGCTACTACGGCCAGAAACAAGAAACCCTTCAGATCAGGTATGTTGCCCATTCTGTTCCTTCCTATATCGCTAACTCACGAATGTCAGTATCTTTGCGCGAAGCCACCGGGTGCTCAATGAACTGTTGCTTGCGGCGAAAAAGCAGTACATGTCCGCAAGCGAACACAACATTTCGATATATGTATCCGATAGCAGCAACAGCTGGCGTCACGTCGCATCGCGTCCTAAACGGAATATTGTGCGTGTTTTTGCAGTCTTTTCACGCAGGTAGCTAACCTTGTCTAGAATTCTATCATCTTGGACCCCGGTATCTCGGAACTGCTCGTTGATGATGCTCGCGATTTCTTGGAAAGCAAAGCCTGGTATTCTGCTCGCGGGATTCCGTTCCGCAGAGGCTATCTCTTGTACGGTGCTCCAGGCTCGGGCAAAACGAGTATCATCTCCAGCATCGCCGGAGAACTTGGTCTGGACGTCTACATCATCTCATTATCTCGCGCCGGACTGGATGACTCTGCTCTGAGCGAACTGATTTCTGAACTCCCTGGTAAGAAATACTTTACATTCCTATTCACGTTGACTGATTTTGGTGATAGAAAAATGCATCGCACTGATGGAAGATATTGACGCTGCCTTCACTCAAAGCCTCAACCGAGACGCAGTCTCAGGGCCCGCCTCTGAGGACGGCAAACCCGCACCCCCTGGCGCACCTCCCGTGCCCTCCACGAGCAGGCTGAGTCTCAGCGGGTTGTTGAACGCCCTCGACGGTGTGGCAGCTCAGGAAGGGCGGATTCTGTATGCCACGACCAACAAGTATACGGCCCTGGACCCTGCGCTCTGCCGTCCCGGTCGGATGGACATTCACCTCGAGTTCAAACTCGCCAGCAAATACCAGGCCGAGAAGCTCTTCTCTTCCTTCTACCTTCCGACAGAAGAAGAGAAGAAGGTCGAGAAGGATTCTGGGGCGACTGTGGACGATGCTGAGGAAGGGGAAGAGGTGGAGGAGAAGGACTCGGGCTACAACTCGTCTGCGTCCTCTGAAACCGACCTTATCCCTCCATCGGAAAAGCCCACATTCTTCGGCACCTCTCACCGAAAGCAGGCGCCGAAACTTGGCAAAAAGCAGGTTGCCAAACTTGCTGCTCGTTTTGCGGAGAACGTCCCAGAGCGAGAGGTTTCGATGGCGGCATTGCAGGGATACTTGATGACGTACAAGGTTCGGCCTTATGAAGCCGTCAACGCGGTGAAGGATTGGGTGGAGAGCGAGCGGGAGGCACGGCTGAAAAAGGCGCAAGCTGCCGCAGCGGACTCGCAAACGGCACCTTCAACCGAAGAAGTGAAGGCCGACTCATGACCATACCTGAAATGTACCATACCCAATTGTAGCGCTAATTTTTTGATGACCACGAATGACGCTGAAGTCTAAGAGCGACAGAAATAAGGCTCAAGATGACATGGGCAAGACTCAGAGCTACTTATGTACGGCGGAGGCAGTCCCAACATAGAAACGCCGTCGTCACAGCCACTGATACATATTGTTTTGCAGATGCCACGGATTTAGTAGCGTCCACGACATCGGATTATCTTCATCTCATTCGTACCACAAACAAAGATTTCAATCTACTTTACTCTTCTACTTTTCAGCCCCGTCCTTTTGTATTTTCCGACTCCGCCTCGTTGGAGTGTTTGTCTTTCATCTCCTAGCCTCGACGTCGGCCTAGAAGGGCTTTTCTTGGAGCGATTGATTGGTGATTGTCTCGTTTTCTTCCTTTTCTCTTGGTCATTCACCACCGCACGCGCTTGGGTTTCCTCTCCTCCTCCTCCGCTGGCCTGCGTCCTCCAGTCCTGCGCCGCCGGTCCACGTAGCGTGTAGAAAAGTCGAAGGATTCGCAGGTCCGCTTCCCAGTGACGGTGGCGGGTGCGGGAGGGTCGACGTTCATCTTGAGGGTCTCGAGGTCCGCCAGCTGCTTGGCGTGTACTGATGCGAGACGGCAGATAGTCTGGTGGACCTTGACGCTGTTCTCCGCCCTCTCCCGTTCCAGGATCTTGACCCACTCCTCCGCCTCCTTCGTTCGCTTCTCCAGTTCACTCAGCTGCTCGGTGGTGGCGAGCTGACGAACGATCGTGTTGAGTACACCCTCCGCAACCTGCGCCTTCATTATCTCAATCTCGCCCCGTAATGCCACCACCTCGACCTCCCTCGCGTTCTTCGTAGCAATGGCCCCGTTGGCAGTGCTCTCCACCGTCGCGAGTTTTCTCCTCAGATTCTTCGCCTTCTTTTCCTCCCCAGCCAACTGGCCCTTGAGTGCAACGACAACGTTCTGGAGCTCGATGATCTTGTTCGCCTGCGCCGTGTTGACCTGGCGGCGGGCGTGCTTGCGGGCCTTTTCGACACGGCCAGACATCTTCAGCTGCTTGGCGAGCGCTTGGATCTTGCTCGTCTTCATCTTCATCCGTTCAGCATCCCTCTGCGCATCAGCCTCCTGCTCCTCTTGGCGAGCGATGGCGGCGTCTTTGAGATCGACAACCTGGGAGTGGAGGAGCTTCATCTCTTCGTCTTGCGCACGGGTGACCTTGAGGAGGGCCAGATTGGAGACAACGAGGGCATGGATGTGGGATTCGTGGACAGATGCACTGTCGCTGAGGGCACTCTCCAAAGCGGCGATCCGGGCTTGAGCGGCAGCATGGGCTTTGCGAACGGTGTCGAGCTCTTCCTCCTTGTGAGCGAGGTCGTTCGAGAGTTCCATCTCAGCGTTGCGAGCTTGCGCCTCGAACACGGCAATCCGTTCCAGCACGTACATCACACCTGCCCAGCCGTAGTTGAGGAATCTACTCCGTTCTTGCTCTCCACTGTGGATCTTCTCTTCGAGATGGCGTATGTAGGCACTTTGCGCCGCGTTGACATCGAGGAGCCTTGCGACTGCCTGGCGGAAGACAGCGAGGTCGGTAGACTCGCGGGCCAGTCACGTCCACTCGGCCATCACACCAAACAAACACAAAAAGATAGGTACCCTTGATTGTCTGAAGTTGTGATGGCATCAGGGTACCGGCTGGTTTACGAGCCTACGAGGTCGGCGTTGATGATGAGAACGACCAGGGCGGAGGCGCGCCAAGCCTTGACAAAGGGCGTGACAAGGAAGGCCAAGATTGCGTGGATAATGAGCAGGGTGTTCATGGTGGTAGACGCAAGGGAATACGTTGGATGTCAGCCACCTTGTCTCGGATTGTTCAATGGCCAGTCAGCCACCCAGCGGATGCGAGTTGTGTGCGTCTTCAGGTCATTATTTGCGAAAAGCAAGAGTCGCCGCGGCGATTTGAGAGCCTGCCGGGCCGAGTGGCCTTATCGGTGACATCACTGCGGCGCAGTTACACTCTTGCTCCCAACGCCCACAATGTCTAGCATTCAAAGCATTCCTATCGAAGTCGTCCTCGACAATCTGCTCATGGATATGCCCATTCAGAGCGTCGTGCGTCTTGGGTCTACCAATAGAGTACGCAAGAGTCTCGCAGATGATGATGACACTGATTCTGAACGGTTGCAAGTATTTTGCCGGCATATGCTCCGACGAACTCTTATGGAAGAGGCGACTTGTTGAGGATTTCAATTTCTCAGGAGCTGATACTGCTCGCGTGAGCGGGTGGAAATTCATTTATAAGGGTTTGTTCAACCCGAGAGGTGCGTCCGATCCGCTGTCCTCGACGCAGCTGACATTATATTTTACAAGTGTTTGTCTGGGGGTAAGATCTACGCACCGTATTTTCTGCAGGTACTCAACGAAAACAAAAGTCAGAACACGAATGGGAGGCTTGGACTGGCCAGGTTCCCAAAAGGTCTTACGGGCGTTGGTGTCCCATTTCCTGTCCAACTTCGGATCCCTAGCGTTCGGGTCGTCAAGATCGTTTCAGGGGGGATGTACGATCTTCAATTCTTCAAGAGGATGTGTACTAGCTAATCGTGCACAGGTCCTTCACTGCTCTTGACTCCGAGGGCAACGTTCACGTGTGGGGTGCGTATACAATCTTCGTCTTCTCTGTGCTGTTTTGACGTGCCCAGGAACCCTCGACGCAACAACCTCTACATTGACCTCGGAGGGTTTCAGTAAGCCCGGGAAAACGGCGCCTCAACCCTTGCGTCTACAGCTTCCTTCGCGCATCAAGGAAATCAGGCGGGTTCTTTCTCTCTCAGTCGGATGTGAACTTACAGGAGCATAGCTGTGGGAGACTTCACTCATCTGCCCTCGACCGTCGGGGTCGTGTGTGGACGTTCACGAGCTGGGGTCGTCCGTGGACTCTAAGCACTCCACATCTTCTTCGCGACTCTAGACCGATTCAAGTCGAATGTGGCTGGGCATTTTCTTCTGTTCTCACAAAGGCCGGAGAAGTGTTCGTCTGGTGGCCACACTCTGGACGTATTCAAGAGCAGATAGAATCCCATGACCGCGCAGAGCACGAAGCACATCGCTCCGAGGCCAGAGCCTCGGATGGGGTGATTTCATGTGCCGTTTGGGACGTCAAAGCTGACCCTTACCGCCTACCGCCCCTTCCTCGCTTGCCAGACCTCGTGGCTACGGGCGAAGAAAACGAGGAAGAAATCAAGATTATCAAGATTGCAGGGCTGGATAGCCACATTGTTGCGTTGACAAACCAAGGCCACGTTCTGCTCTTCCGGGCTCTTGAAAATGAGGATTCAGTTCAGACGGGACGGTGGCACTATGCAAGTTTCTGTATTGTGACAATTCGCTGTCTGCTGATGCAAGATATTTTCAGCTTCCGAACTTTAGTGAATTGGATAGAATCCGAGCCTTGCCGCCATTTACCTCAACAGACGAGGGGACGCCGGCAATTGATCCCCCCCAGACGATGAAAATCACTCATGTGAGTCCCTATTCATTTGACTGCATTGACATTGACTCGAATATAACGGTCACAGATATCGGGACATTTCCAAAAGTTTTTTGCGTACTCTACCGGCGCGAGTTCGGTCGTATTGGGCGGTGATGTGCAAACGACGGAGGACAGCGATCCCAGTATCGATCCTGCCCTCCAACATAAATCTATCATTGCTGTCCACGTAGGGGACTGGCACAATGCCGCTCTGACATCGTCTGGCAAGTTGTTAACTTGGGGCGGTTACTCGGCGGGAGCACTCGGACTTGGGAACCCCACCGACCTTACGGCCGGTACCCCCGGCGCCTTCTCCACCGAGCGTCAGCGTTTAGATGCACTCGAGCGTGGATTTGCCAATGCACTGCCCAACACCGAGACTCCCGCTGAGGTCCGCTTCGATCACGCGCGCAAGACGCCGAAAGACCGCTTTTGTTTCTCCGCATGTGCATCTGGCTGGCAAACAGGTGCGTGCATTGGAACCCCAGATCTTGGGTAATAAACTATAAACTGAACTGTCTTAGGGGCCTTGGTAATTGATCTCGAGGTCGGACTCCGTTCTTCCCATGTTGTGACGCACAATCTGATTCCATTTGTAGCCCGACGCTGAGGAATCTGAGGAGGAGGAATTGGAAGAGGGAGAGGAACAAGAAGCACCACGTCAGCGTCGTTTCCATCGCAGTCTACCCATCCAAACCCCGCATCAGCCAGCGTTGCCCGTCGGTGGTGGAATATTCCGCGTAGGTTTTGCTGGCCGAGGTGCCACTAGGGGCCGTGGGATGTGATGTATGTGGCTGGTGTAAATTTGTTACACTAGGCGACATGACGCCCTATGTAATCGATATTCAGTATGTAGGACACGCATTGTGTATCAAGAAAATTGCCTTTTTAGGACGTTGGCGTTGAGTGACCAATTCGGCCGCACAGCCATCATGAGTCATGAAGAGGCCGAGGATGTACTATCCGGTGCCCTGTTTTCTCTCTACAACCTCGCCCCCATAACTCTGTCCTCTGCGGGCGCCCTTTTCACGTACGAATCGCCCGATCCCGCCATCTCCAAAGTCACCATCCGAACACCAGACACCGACGCTGCCAACTGGTCCCTCCATGCGTCCTCCATCTGGGCCGCATCGCGCTTCGTAGCAGACCATCTCGATGCTTTAAACGTTCAATCACATCTCACACACTTGCCCACCGGCGGGAGGC
Organism: Roridomyces roridus; assembly: GCA_029378245.1. Classification (NCBI taxonomy): domain Eukaryota; kingdom Fungi; phylum Basidiomycota; class Agaricomycetes; order Agaricales; family Mycenaceae; genus Roridomyces; species Roridomyces roridus. The sequence continues at coordinate 3,633 of JARKIF010000359.1, read as the reverse complement.
TCAAGGTACTCGAACTGGGCGCATCGGCGGGCTTACCGAGCATCGTTCTCGCCAGAAAATTTCCTCAAGTTTCGGTTGTCACCACCGATTATCCCGACAAGGATATCGTGCGCACTCTGTCGAATAACGTCGCAGAAAACGGTGCCTCCGGCAACTGCCGTGTGATGCCCTATGGTTGGGGATCTGACCCCTCTGCACTTTTTTCACCCGATGGCGAGAAATTCGACATTGTGTTTGCTGCAGATACGCTTTGGAACACGGAATTCCATCCGTTGTTTATCCAGGCGTTGCAGCTGACTCTGAAGAAATCGCCGCATGCTCGAGTGTATGTCTTTGCCGGTCTACACACCGGCCGATACACTGTGCAGTCCTTCCTGGTTCGTGAAAATCTTCTGAGCGAAAGGTTCCGACTTATGAATATTGTTTAGAACGCTGCCTCCGAAGCGGACTTTATTCTTGAAACCGCGCTCGAACGGGAGACGAACGGAGAAGGGCAGCGGGCGTGGAGTGTAGACAGGGGCGAGGGCGAGGAAGAAAATGAAAGACGCCGATGGATCGTTTGTTTGACTCTCAGATGGAAATGAGGATTTCATTCTGTATCTATTGAGTGGATGTACTGTATCAATTGCACTTTATCGACGAGACGGTCGAGCACTGGCGGTAGGTGGCGCGCCAAAGGTCAAAAACGTTGACAGGACGAAAGCCTGGCTGTAATTCCTGGAGAAAGAAAAATCAGCCAAAAAAATCGAGATCATCGAAAGACGTACGAGGAACAGGACGATATTATCCTCCGTAACACCAATATCATCAACTGCATGGTGCTCCACCGTGGTAGACGACAGAGCACGCGCCGTTTCACTTGGAAAAAGTGTCGCCTTGGAACCAACCACCGGCCAGCTCGAGTTCAAGCGCGTGCCACTATCCGGGAACGGCGCAAATTCAATCAGATTGAGAGTGGACTTTTGTGTGCCAGACTCGGACTGCAAATACGCGACGCGCGAACCGATGGCGTACGGACCGCGGACAAGGGTCCTGCTGATGCGCGGCAAGTCCTTCACGACGCAGTACTGCCCCCAGCTGCTCCACGAAACCACAGCACGGTCACGGCGGGACGATACACCCCTGAAGTAACCTTCGTTGATGAAAAGCCAGGAGGCGCTGGTGCTGGTCTTGACCAAAGGCTTGGCCGCGACGACCAGCACTCGGTTCGCGGGGGTCGGAGCAGAAAAGCGCAGTGGGCGAGCGCTGGCGGGTAGCGGTATTTGGGCTGAATTTGATGGAGGAATTCGCCCAGGCCCCGGGGAGCTCATACTGACGCAGTACGACCATGTTGACGATGTTTGTGATATTGCATAAATTCAGGACGGGCGGCGAGCCGGCTCTCTTGCAAAGTACAAGGAGAAAATCTTCGTCAAGGAGGCAGATGTCTTGGTCGTCAATCCACTGCAAGGATCTTTCAGATTTGGTTTCACGAAATTACTTTGAGATGATTTACCCGGGCACCAAAAGTACGCCAGTCCATGATAAGGTGGTTGATCTTGCCTCCGACAAATTCGAGAGTCACAGCGAGCTTTGACCCGACGAGGTAGATGGTAACATGTGCCACCGGTGCAACGCTCTGCGTCGGAATCTCGTAGGATTCAGCGGGTGCGATGGGGTGTTTGGCGAACGTCCAGAGATCGCGGAACTGCAACTGGAGTCCGATTATACCGTTTTGACTAGAGGAAATGATTGAAAAAATGGCCTCTGGTATGACTCCTGAAACACGTACCAGAAAATATGGGCGGCAACGATGAGGGCCTGAGCCGGGTCGATGAAAACCGTTTCGATGGGCGGGCTGGTGTACCGAAGGCGCCTGGTGAGAGTTGGACTGCGCCCTGTCCTGCAGGGACGGAAGCTCGGTGATCTCAAGGGTACTGTAAACGCCGTGCGGACGAATCTGGTGGATGAATCCGCCAGAGGTACCGACATGGGACGGGGTGATGACCTGCATCTTGTATTCATGGGTCCAGTGAAGCCGAGGCCAGTCGGCACGATAGTTGAGGAGTAGATGAAGCCGCGCTAGGAGGGGAGCGGCGGCGCGAGGAGCTGCACCATCCCTCATGCCGCTGACGGCGAGCTCAAACTTGTACGAAGGCGTGGTATCCCATGACTATGGCATATATACGTTTGCAATGCCTGGTGCAAAAAATAACTGGTTTGCTCAAAGTCCGATAGATTTGATGTTACCTTGCGGCGGAGAGCAGGGTCTAGGGTCGAGGTGCTCTAGAATAGCGGCGAGAACGTCGTCAGAGATCCTGAGCGGAGGAATGTGGACGTAGCGAGGAGCATAGCAGTTGTTTCGTTGTTCCTCCATGTGGATTTATACAAAATGCAAAGAAAAATAAAAAGGCTCGCTAGACGCCAACTCTTGTCTCGAGAGCGCTACCGGGTACGGGGCAAGGGTTCAACAGTTTGTTTCGTCGGTAGGCGGCCATTGTAGAGAGTAAAATCTTTTGTGAACAAGCGATACGCGTTCTTGTACGGATACCATGTCAACTGGATAAAAATTGGAGAGTGTGGTGATGGCGTCTGGTTGAGCGTGAAAGACGATGCGAAGAAGAAAGATCACAATAAGAACTTGAGAAGTGCCTGTTGAGTGCCTAAAGCTCGGGGCGAAGTTACTTTTTCGGACGTCGGTGACGCGCAGGGCGCGGCATAATAAGATCTAGATGAGAGAATAGAGCAGAGAGGCGCAGCATAATAAGATCTAGATGAGAGAATAGAGCAATTGTGAAAGTGGACAGCCACATCAATTGCCTTTTGTCATCTCGTCTCTCAGCCGAGAGTGCCATGGTCTGCAACAAGTGCGAGAAGGTCCTCATCTTCCGTTCCCGGATACCGCCGTCCTCACCCACCCGTCCACAGAAACTCTCCAAGCTTGCTGCCCCAGATCCTTTCGCGTCTAGCTCGGGTCAGATCAAGGAAGGCTCTCGCAAAGTCGGCGAAAACAAGCTCCTTTCTCGCCCAGGGGGCTCCAAGGGGGCTCGGTTCCAGGCGCGTCGGCTACCACGTTCTAAGAATCCAAACTCATATTCTCGACAGCCATATCAAGGCAAGTGTAAGGATTGCAAGCAACCGGTGACGCAGAACAAGGGAAAGTACTGTCATGGTGCGTCTTTTTGTACCCTTTCTCTCACGTATGAACCAAGATCTGTAGGGTGTGCGTACAAGAAAGGTCTCTGCGCCATATGTGGAAAGCAAGTGCTCGATACGACAGGATATGTCATGTCCAGCAAGTGATTGTATGTATTGCTAGTTCTCCCTCTGTATCTATTTAGTGCTATACATTCGCAGTAATTCATGCGCGGAAAACATTCAGTCGACTATCCCACCCACAGCTCGCTATAACCCCATCGTCGAACAACGACCAACTGCAGCCGACCACAAACTCAGTATGGGGATCATGGATGTGGACAAGTTGAGGCCCATTCCATCTGCGGACTCGTCAGCAGGACAACTTTGTGTGCGAAAGACAACAACTTGCATCCGGCACGTCATGTCGTAGCTTGCAGTGGCGAGGACATCAGCCCGGTGCGGGCTCCACTGGACTTTGCGCACTGCATATTCATGCCCCAGAAGCTGCGCCTCGCA
>JARKIF010000358.1:0-25160 GCA_029378245.1 Roridomyces roridus | reverse complement strand
ACGCCTCCCGTGCCCATGGTCGGAGTAGATATCGATTCGCGACTTTTTCCGGTTCCGCCGCCAGACAATATCGAGTTCCGCGTCGAGTCCGTGACGAAGCTGCCGCAGACTGGACTGACACGTTCTCCCTGGTGAACCAGCGGCTCCTCATACTCGGGCTGCAGATTCACGAATGGCCTATGGCACTCAACGAGATTTACCGGGTACTCCGTCCGGGCGGGTGGGTCCAGCTCGCGGAATACGCACCATGGCGCGTCGTAGGACAGCCGTGCCAGGAGAAATGCAAAGAATTGTACCACCGCGTCCTGGAAGCCCGCAATCTATATTACGGGTGCACCGACGGGATGCCTCGGATGCTAGAGCAAGCGGGATTGTCGACGTCCAGAAAGAGTCGCAGATGCAGCTGATAGGAACGTCGCATGGAGAGGCAGGAGCAGCCGCCAGCCAGGGTATTCTTGGTGCGTTCAAGGGGATGAAGACACCGGTGTTGCAGGCGGGTGGGTATGGTGTTGTCGCCTCTGAAGCCGAGTACGACGTGCTACTGGAGGGCTTGAGAAGGAGTGGGAGCTGGGTCCTGGGCTCAAGCAGGACTTTGTCATATTTTGGGCAAAGAAACTGGTACCACCAGTTGATCTGCACCTCTATCTGTAATCGTCTTTCTGGAATGGCAACCCCTTGGCTCTTTTTGACCTGCAATACGTCTATACTTGGCTTCAAAGGCGCCTATTTGCTTCTCTTGGAAGGTCCCTGTTGGAAACGCCGTCTCCTTGACGTGTTTTTCAACAACAGCGTGCCCGTTCTATGGCCACCCTTAAAGTCAGGACGACGTAGGCAAGGGCATCTACACACACCACACCATGCGTATCCCCTCGGTCCTCAAAGCACTACTGCCTAGCTCCGTCCAGACTTACGACCACGAATTCCTCATCCTCGGCGTCCCTCGCGAGAAGTATGGACAACACACCGCGTTGGTGTACCATCCGTCAAGGGGTTTCCGCGTCGATCCTTGTTCGTTTGGGCGCATGACCAAGGAGATTGCCAATGCGCAAATGTTGGGGGAAATTCGCATGCACAAGCCGTATGTCTGGGAGGAATTAGAGCAGGCCACGGATCCCTTCGTGGAACTCATGAAAGCAGGGTCACCCTTCAAGGAATCCAAATTTTGGGGTGCGATGGACGGAGTCTATTCCAGTACCTGCAGATTCGAGGGCGGAGCCTTCGAGGAGACAATGTCGTGGACGTTGCTGTGTATCTCGTCAAGGTCACGACCAACCGCCGGACGTTGCTCTACGACGGAGAGAGCCCGAATCTTCCGTCTGGGTATCTGACGTGAGCTCGCATTTCATGAACTAGCCTGAAACTGAATGTTTGCAGGCACTACATCAGCAAAACTCTGTAGAAACGAGAAAGTAGCGCCCTGTTGATACAATACAAAGTGATATATGCCGATGGTTGTGATACAAAAAGTGAGGTGGAGAATCCAAGAAAATCACATGAGCTTGGACTCCCTCTTTGCCTGCTGCACCTGCGCGAGCCTCTGACTTCTCAACGTCATATGCGTCCCCGTCGTCGTCTTCTTAGGCGCCGGTGCGGGTGCGACAGCGGGGAGGATGGAGGATTGTGAAAGCGAGATACGTGTATCGTCTGAAGCGAAGCCGGGAATACGAATGTTATGATTGCGTTCTATATCAAGGTAAGGAAGGAAAAGGAGAGGATACAATGGAACGAACCGAGGTGCAACTGCAGGTCTCGCACTTCCAGAGTTTCACCACCGCGGTGCTTGGCTAGACGACATGAGAAGTTGGTCACCGAGTCAATGAACTCGTCGGCGATCGAAAGTAGGAGCTGCAGACGAGTTACTGAGGATCATCTAGGATGAAAGAAACACGCACATCTTCAACCTCGGGCTCAATCTTACATTAGGATCGACGCTCGCCACCAAATCATGTATCGTCCTCCTCATGCTGAGATCTCCGGGCGTGTTCGAGTTCTTGCGTGGTTGAGTGCGGTGGTCAGGGATGAAACTTAGTGGCAATGGCTCCTCCCGTGCCACCTGCGCAGGGGTCCCCGAAATGCGACCCGTGGCGTTACCACCCGTTAACGAAGGCCGGGCAGGAGGCCAAGGCACGGGCCCTGGGTTCGTAACATTGAGGGAAGGGCTGATGGGGTAGGCAGTCGCCTCTGCAGTTCCGAGGAACGGGCTTTCGTCGACGCTGGCTTTGAAGGCAGGGTGGCTGCCGCTACCTGACGGGACTGGCGCGGCGGGTGCTGGCGCCGAGGGGTTGGCTTGTGCTGGTGGTTGCTTACCCGCGGCGGCGGCTGCTTTGCGGGCTTGCTCTATCTGAATGGATTGCAGTTTCTTGTACATGGCTGCATGGTTCAGGCCACCCGTCTTCATGATTTCCTCGAGTTTTTGCGCGAGGACGCCCTCTTTGGTTTTGTCACCGGCGGACATGAGGGTTACAAACTCGGCTAGCACTTCTTGACCGTTCTGTGCGTTCTGTGCATCCATCTGGAGAGAGCGACGATCCAAACACAGCCACACAACCTCGCTCTTCAATTTTTCCAATGGACGTCTCCGGCATAATAGCCTCCAATGCTGCAAAATAGTGCGTCTCTCTCCGCTTGGTGCCCTCGATGCTCATCTAGCACTCAGCAAGTCCATTACCGTCGAAAAGGAGACTCCGCTTGTCGTCGATACCGGCCTGCTGCTCGTCTCTGACCATAACCCAATAGACGAGGACAGCTACAAGTGCGTTGTACGATTCTTCCAACTTATTCAGACTAACAAATACTACAGTGAGAACCTCGAGGAGCACCTCCAAAATCTGGCCCGCGACGGCGTACAAGAGCTTTTTGCCTCCCTATTCGCTCTCCCTACGCAAACTTCAGAAGACGGCCCACTAGCACAGCTGCCTCCACCAACGACACCCATGCCCCGGGCAAAACCGCTTCCCAAGCCGAAACCACCAACCAAGTGGGAACAATTCGCCGCTGCCAAGGGTATCCAGCATCGGAAGCGGGACAAACGCGAATGGGACGAGGAGCGACAGGAGTGGGTCAACCGGTGGGGTCGCGACGGAAAGAACAAGCAGCTGGAGGAGCAGTGGATTACGGAGGTGCCGCTGCACGCAGATGTGGACCACGACCCCAGGAAGGTTGCACGGGACGAACGCAAGGCGCGGGTGGCCAAGAACCAGAAGCAGCAGGAGGCGAACCTTGCCCGTGGATCCCAGGGAGGACGCAAGCAGGAGATCGAGCGGACGATGGCTACAACACGCATCAGCACTGCGAGCATGGGGAAATTCGACAAAAAGCTCGACGGCGAGAAAAAGGTTCGTGGGGTAAAGCGAAAGTTCGACCCGACGGAGAAGCCGATGGAGGAGGAGAAGAGTGCGTCGCTGGCGCTGCTTTCAAGGATGGGCAGCGATGCAAAGAAAACAAGGCGCGAACCGGCGCCAGAAGAAAATGTGGTCAATGTCCGCAAAGCTGTACGTTTTGCGAGCAAGGGCCGCGGTGGTATTGCCCTTGGCGCGGCTTCAGCACGTGGACGTGGACGTGGTGGCAGAGGTGGTGGGAGAGGCGGGAGAGGCGGGAAACGATGAAATTGCTTTTTTTCGGTCACGGCCGTTCTTTCTTTACGTATTATCCCGAAGTAAAAGAAACAGTCTAGCCAACCAACTTGGACCACCCACTACCCTCCCATGCAGCCTCAAACTCGGCCTCGCTGAACCGTTGAACAGCCCACGCCCTTGCGCGCTGTCGTATCGCCAGATCCTCCTCCGACGAGAGTGTAAGTGCCGCATGTATTTGAGACGCGAATTCCGTGGCAGTAATGGCATGATATCCCGTGATTTCGCCCTGGAAGGGAACCACAATGTCCTCGAGAGGCCCACCCGATGCGTGGGCTATGGGAATGACTCCTGCGGCCATGAATTCCACGACGTTGATGCCAAAGTGTTCGTCAAGCATAGTGTTGAGACCCACGCTCGCACGGCGCAGCCACGCAAGCATGTCTGGATATGGTGCATTCAGTTCAAATTGAACGTACTTGTCGACGGATAGTTCCCGCGCCAGCGCACGCAGCACCTCTACACGGGCTTCATCTGCCGCATTTCGACATCCACCAATGAGCACGAGTTTTATACCCTGCTCCCCATGTTCGGGGTGTTCTGCCAGCAATTCGTGTAGCGCACGGATCTGCTTCGCGTGGTCCTTTTCAGGCCTGAATTGCGCGATGCTGATTACAACGCGCTCGCGGCCCTCGAGAGGGAGACGGGCCATCTCGCGATTGTCGCACGAAGGGTACACGACCAGTGGCCGGACGATGCCCCAACGACCGAAACCTGGGTAGGCGAGAACAGCATCAACGTGCTTTTTTGTCCAGGTGGAGTTGACCATGAGGACACGAGCACGGCGGAGAGCTAGTGCGTAGAGTAGCATGAAGGCGTGGTAGTATATGAGTTTGGGTGTGCTCTGGACCCGCGAGATCATGGGAGGGCTGACAGTGGGGTAGTGGACGTAGGCCCCGACTGGGACACCAAAGAGGCGGACCACGGGGAGGGTAGACGCATAGCCCATCGTGTCGATGTAGGCGTGTGGTACAAGAAGAGACATGGCTTCAAGGACGAGGCCGACCGAACCCATACTTTGACCTATGAGGGTAAAGTGTGGGTACGTGGCATCCTCGATGAGAACCCTTCGCGTTAAAAACACGAAATGAAGCGTCTCGGGAGCGAGAGTTATCGAAAAGCGCGATTCGACCTTTTTGAGGATTTCAGACTTGGTGGCATCTACGTCGCCGGTATAGACAACACATAGAAGCCCCGGCCGAGTGCGCTGGATGTAAGCAATTGCAGCCCATAAGACGCGTTCTCCACCACCTCCGGCATTACTGTGCTCGCTCGAGTCAGCGGGGGGCAACGAAACCACGGGAAGGCGGACCAGTATGGGTGGAAGAAGGCTAATATTTTGGTGGACGGAGGCAGAGAAAGGGATTGCAGAATTGCAGCTCGTTGGCTTGCAAAGCGGGAGTGCACATAGAGGTAGGCGAGCAGTGGTGGTAAGAGGACGAGGAGGAGGATGGCAGCAAACATTGGCCTATGATCTCATAGCAGTCGTCGATCAAATTTGATCAAACCAAGATCAACGCCCCTTGCCTCCACCCTTTTCATTCCATAACCACGACCTTTCCATTCTACAACCACACCCTTTACATTCCACAATATGTCTGATCAACTGCAGGAGAGGTACTGTCTAAAAACTCACATCTTCTTTCTCGTCCTCACCCAAACTCCCTCCCAGGCCGTCCCAGCTTCTCAGCGTGGTTCCTGGACCTCTTTCGTGAAATCCCTGGCTTCGATGAGTGGTGATCTTTCGAGCATGACTGCGCCAAGTTTTAGGCCCGAAGCGCAAGAGAACTGTCGAGGACGTCACGGAGAGCACTCAGCAGCCCATGAAAAGGGAGAATAAAACGTCTGCCGCCGCCCTCCAGTAGCCAAACCCTTGCTCCGTCGTCCGATGTCCCTACCTTCGTCGAGGACAACAAATCCTCTGAACAGCAAGTGGAGCGAGAACTCGTCCGCGTTCAAGGCCACAAAGATGCTGGCTGTGTACTTCTTTTTCTACCCGCCAGGTATTCCGCAAGAGCCCCTCGATTTTCCCATGCAACTCGACTGCGCCAGTCCATTCCGTACAATGAGGATGGGTTGTTCCGGTGCCGACGACGGATGCACGCCAACGATCGAGGGGGGAGGAGCTGGCTTTCGAGGAGGAGAAGTTGCCTCTGGTGTATTGGACGGGCAAACATGGCGTGGTTGAAGGCGACAAGCGGGAGGTCGAGGAAGAAGAAGAATTTCGTCCGCCGTCGACGCAGGACTATATGCTTCGGCCGATGCTGAGCGCGTTTACTTCATTCCTCTCAACATTTGACATTTGACATTGCTTTCGAGCGGTCACGATTAATTCAATTACTCGATTCTGTATTCTGGCACAACGAGCGAATAAAAGCAGCAGTCTCAGAAAGCAAATCCATCTAGTCCAGTCCCCGAGTATCCGGCGTTGAGACCAGCTGTAACGAAAAATATGAGTCCGAGCGCCGAGATGCAAGCATCCCAATCCAAGTCCATGTCAGAGTGAAAGAAAGAGTCGCAGTCCGTACTCAGTATTCAGTTGTCGCGCTCAACAAAATACATACTGAAGTACAACAGCTTGTATTTACAGGTTTGGGTCAGAGCACAGCAGAGTACTACCACGCTGTATTGCGTCAGGTTCAAAAAAGGCAGTATGAACAATTGAAGAGTGAAAGCAGCAGTCTCGTCTCGATGTAGAAAGCATTCGCCAATTCATCCATTTCAGTCGTATCCGGCAGTGAGAGCAGTTCTATCAAAGATGAGTCCGAGCAAACCGAAATCCATCTAGCATACGCACTGAGCAGCAGAATCAGAGGAACAAGCGGCAGTCTCCTAGAAACTGAATGGCGGTGGCGGATGCCACATGCTCTCTTGCGGCTTATCGGGATCCGGGACGTACTGCGATGCAAAGGGAGATGCGTAATGTCCACATCTGCGGTGGCCCATGCCAACGCGAATCGTACGCCGCAGGGTCGGGAATAGGTAACAATACGGGGGCAGCAGGGTCGGGGAGAAAGGACCATAGTGGTACGGCATTGGCGGTGGAATGAGCGGCGCCCTGCGTGTAATTGAAAGACGAAGGAGGGGCGGACAGCTGATACTCGTGGAGCTGCGTGGTCGAGGACCATGGTACGGCATTGGCGGTGGAATGAGCGGCGCCCTGCGTGTAATCGAAAGACGGAAGAGGGGCAGACAACTGATACCCGTGGAGCTGAGGGGTCGCCGAGGACCATGGTACGGCATTGGCAGTGGAATGAACAGCGCTCTGTGTGTAATCGAAAGATGCAGACATCTGATACTTCTTTTTCTCGGGGAGCTGCGTGGCATCTGGGACGTCGTCCATGTCTCTCTTCCGCTTGAGAGTCTTGTTCCTGTTCGGGGCCGGGTCTTCGTTCTCGACTTCATCCTGCTGCTGAATCTTTCTCTTTGGCGCTCTCCCGAACTCGGGTTGTGCCCTTTCCTTTCCTTTCCCTTTCTTCACCGACCCACCCTCTCGAGTCGTCTCCTTCGAGCCTACAGATTGGAAATAGGTGCTTTTGGAGGCTGGAGTGAGGAGAGAGTGATCCAACTGTACCTTCAACTTTAGAATCTCGGCTGCCTGTTCGCGAATCTGGTTCAAAAGGTGAAGATCGTCCTCCTCTTGCTCTTCCAGGTCTTGCTGTTCGTCGGCCGCGACGCTTCCCTCTTGAGTTGGAACTTCGACCAAAACCGTGTCCTTGAAGCGCATGCCGATGTCTTTGGCCTGGTAAGCAGCGAATCTGTTTGAGCAAGACCACATACACCGATGGCTCCGGTTCTCCGGGACGCCTGCCCGCCGTGTACCTGTCTGTTTCCGCCACCCTCCGGTGTTAAACACCGATGGCAGAATGATGGTGATGGACTTCCGGATGCCATTGGAGTCCAGAGTGGGGTCAGAGGTATGGTGGGCGAGGTAGGGAATTTCGAGCTTCGTGTGGGCAGGCATGGTGTAGTCTTGCGACCGCTTGTGTTCCATCCTCCAGAGTCGGCATGTGGCTTCCAGTGCTTCCAAAACACAGTCACGCTCCGCAGTGGTCAACAGATCAGACTGGACCACAACCTGCCAGTTCTCGAGCGTAGTCTCCGTCATCCTCGCATATCCATGCAGCTTCGAGAGATGCTCTCGAAATCTCCGCACGAAGTAACTAAGCGTCTCGCGACGCTTCTGCGGAAGCTGCCGCTTCAGGTCAACCAGGAGGCGCAGGTCGTCCACCCCAAGATAGATCTCGCACCACCCGCCAAATACATCCCACAACCATGCGTTCTCAGGCAGCAAGAATGCGGGCAGCCTGGGTATGCTTGATTTTGGATAAACTGTCAAACTGGGCCGAGGTAAGAGCATGGGTGTATCGGCCACAGAAGGGATGGCAGGTGTTGCTGGTATTACCTTGACGGCGGGTGGTCGGATTAGGGTGAGTCTTTGGCGGGAAGTTTTCGTTGGTTCCTCCTGGGCGGGCGGGTTCGGTGCATTCATCGGAGGCAAGGTAGGCGACCCCGCAACGACTGGGACGGCCATCGCAACTAGATTAGGAAGTTGCCGAGTGGTAAAGGCTGACAAGTCCGCTCGCTGATATTCCATGAGGCTCAGTCAAAGAAAGTGTGAACAAATCCCTTCACATTCCTCAAAAACTTGCGGGCGTCCGCGACTTGGCCTGCACCCTTGAGGGCTTGGACGAGCTTCACTACATCCACAGGCTCGTCACTGGTAGCCTGCCATTGTGTCGTCACGAAGCGAAAAAAGTCTATAACAGAGAGAATACCGCACCATTTTATTAGAGAAACAAGTCGAGTTTTCTATAGCCTTCTCTTGTCGAGTGGTAGGAGATGAATTTGTTTAGCCAAAAGGTACGAGTGTGTGGGTCGGTATAATGGGTCTGCCCAAAAGAGTTCCAGCAGCTTCTCGGTATGTAAAATGTTTGATGCGTGCATGATGCGCGTCCTGGGCGCCGATTCGGACGCGCCGTGCCGTGCCGTGCCGTGCCGTGCCGTGCCGTGCCAGCAAATTACCTAGCTAATCTCCCAAGTGACGCCAAGATTCGCGAGTGCCGTACAGAGCCAATGTCCACGGAGACGATGTCGAGATCATGAAATAACACCGCGGCGGATAACGATTACACGATCGTGCCGAAAAGTGCCGCTGAGCAGTCTTTAATCCCCCCTTCCACCAGACGTTGGTAAGCATAACAACCTGCTGAAGAACAACCGCTACTCACAATACGGGAGGGAATCAAACTCATTCTCGTTCTTGCAAGTGAGTGGTCCACACTCGTGGTCGACCTTCTTCTTCTTCTCATCGCAGGTCACATTGCTTCCAAACGATCAAATCCATCAACTCCTCCTCGACAGGTTCGTGGCCAGCAAGGGCGACCAGCGCAAAACTATCCCACTCGAGATCCGCTTCCAGATCTATATCGTCCATCTCAACCTGCTCTGGAGTCTCCTCCTCAGCAACGTTCTCCGGCTCTTCAAAGCGCACCATCTTCGCTTTTACTTCCAGAGCTGTCCCTTTCGAGGGTGCATCCTCCAATCTTTGTCTTTTGACGAGCATAACGTCCTCATCCTCGGCAGCAGTCGGTACGTTGGTGTTGGTTGGAAGGATGTGGACGCGAGATCGCCGTAACACACGTGATGCAGCCATAGAGGGTCCTGAATGTGTTCATGTTAGGTACATCGCGCCCATGAATCACGGAAAGGGCATCACCAAGAAGGGTGGACGCTTTTCTCTTGCGCTGATTCCTGTCGGTCAGCGGCATGCGCTTGAGGACGCCGGGCACGTAGCCGGGATTGATATCGGTCATTGGGGACAGCGTCACAGGATCGAGATGTCCTTCTCCGAGCAATTTGGCGGTGGTTGGATGCATATCTCTTCACCAGGAGTCAGACCGCGATACTGGAGAAGATAAATACACTTACGCCCCAACATACGCGTCCGACTCTTCGTCCCAGTCCGCATCAGGCTGCTTGAGATGGTCAAGCTTCTGTTTTAGCGGACAATACACACGCTGGTGTTTGAAGCACTTGTCCGCCAAACGGAAGCTCTCCAGGTATCGTGCCGGCACGCTTTTCTTGCCCTCCTTCAAAGTCTGGATCACCTGCTCGATCGTCTTCCATTGGCGCAAAAGTGCGCAAGCCGTCTTGAGACCAATGCCGTTGATGCTAGGGAGGTAGTCGCAACCACTGAGGATGGCCATCTCACGGAACTGAGTGTCGGACCATCCAGCGAGGGTTATCCCTCCTTGCAGACGCGCCCAAAGTCTGCCCGATCGACAAAGGCTGCGGTGCTACGGACGACGTCCATCTTGAAGAGCACCTTGCTGCAGCCAAAGACGAGAAGGTCCGAGTCCTCCGAGATAATACCGTCGACGAGCCCAACGCGTTCGAGGTGATTTTGGTGGACGGAGGCAGAGAAAGGGATTGCAGAAGGGCAGCCCGTTGGCTTTCAAAACGGGAGTGCACATAGAGGTAGGCGAGGGGTAGGCGAGCAGTGGTGGTAGGAAGACGAGGAGGAGGATGGCAGCAAACATGGGTGCCTATGATATCATAGCAGTCTTCGATCAAAATCGATCAAAACACCCCTTGCCTCCACCCTTTTCATTCTAAACCACGACCTTTCGATTCTACCACCACACCCTTTACATTCCACAATATGTCTGAGCAAACTGCAGGAGAGGTACTGTCTCGAAACTGACATCTTCCATCTGGTCCTCATCCAAACTCCCTCCCAGGCCGTTCCCGCTGCTCAGCGTGGTTCCTGGACTTCCTTCGTAAAGTCGCTGGCCTCGATGAGCGGTGATCTTTCGAGCATGACAGCCCCCTCGTTTATCTTGAGTCCGACGTCTTTGACCGAATTTCCTGGTAAGAAACTATCCAAATATCGATGCTGCAGCTCATATTGCCTCAGCTTATTGGTGTGAGCGTCCCGAACTCTTCGCCGCCATAGGGGACGCCCAGACACCCGAGAAGAGATACCTCGCTGTTGTGGAGTGGTTCATAGTACGTCCATCTCTACTCCTGGACCCCACCTAACATGTGCCCAGAGCACCCTGAAAGGACAATACACCTCTCGTAACGAGAGCATGGGCTCGGAGAAGAAGTGCGTCGCATAACCCCCACTTCTTCTTTACCCTGACTTTGTGTTAGGCCCCTCAACCCAGCTCTCGGAGAGTAAGTCGCTGACATCATTCTCCCTGATCGAGGCCTGATCCGGCTAACTGGTCGTGTGCAGGCTTTTCTACGGCACTTGGCCCGACAAAAATGGGCGCGGCAAGACCAATCTACTCGTGGAGCAAGTCTCGCACCACCCACCGATTACAGCCTATGTCATCGAAAATGCTTCCAAGGGACTGAAACTCGTCGGTCACAATGCCCAAAAGACGAGTTTTAGCACTGGGTCCATCATCGTCAAGCAGCTCGGTCACGCCGTGCTGACGGTGAAGCTGCCCTCTGGTTCTACTGAAGAATACCTCCTGACCCTGCCGCGACTGCGGATCGAGGGCCTGTGGTACGGCTCGCCATACATCGAGCTCACGGATCATTCAAATATCGTGGGTGGCGGCTGGGTCGGCTCAGTAGAGTATAAAGGCAAGGGCTACTTCTCGGGCAAGGCCCACTCGTTCAAGGCGACCCTGAACCCGCAGCCGGGCATGGGCGGCGCACACAAGGAGATTGTTATCGAGGGGCAGTGGAATACAGACAGCCACTTCGTCTCCGGTGGTAGTGGTCCGTTCCATAATGTGTCGACGCCAAAGGAGGAGGTGCACGCTATCGGCGGGGGCACTGGGGGTGAGATGGGCCCGATGGAGACGAGGGAGTTGTGGAAGCTCGTCGCTAAGGGTATCCGGGAGAATGACTTTGACTCTGCGAGTCGGGAAAAGTCGAGAATTGAGGTGCGACAGATTTGTTATCGAGAGTTCTCGCTAACTTCGCTTTAATTAGAATGAGCAGCGGCAGCTGCGGAAGGAAGAGGCTGACAAGGGCACTACCTGGGAGTTGAAGCATTTCAAGCATTCTGAGAGCGACCCCATCTGTGAGCGGTCTAATTCTTCATTGGAGTCCTGATGCTCAAGGTATACCAGATGAGCACCTCGGCAAGTTGGCCAAGCTCACTCCCCCTACTGAGGACATGTATGTTTTCCAAGAGAACTGGCCCGAGACGTTCAAGGCGTAGACCTCAATATATTAGTACAAGCATGTATCTTATCTGCACACCGGATTTAATGTGTAAAAAGAACTCGTGTATTCAATTCTCATCCTCACCTACTTACACTGTGCGACTTTATCCGACAGTGAAAAGCTGCGTCGCACTGTTGCTGCAACTCTGCTGGTCAAGGAGGCCGTTATTGTTGAAGAAGCAGGTGTTGGCTTGATTCGTGGGCGCGAGAGTGAAAGGGTTGGCATCCGAGGTGAACGTGAACAGCTGTGAGTTGGTCACGCTGCCCCCTCCGTCTGCGCGACCACCACAGCTGAAGAGGAGCACCTAGCATAACGAGGGTTAATATGGTTATAACGTCTGGTTGCAAGAGACTAAAGAGGACCTGGTTGCCCGGGTTCCTGCGAGGATCGAAGTTGAGGCATCCTTGAGTCTGCGGGAATTTGAGTCAGATTGTAGAGGTAGGTTTGTTAGCTCTCTTACCAGCGAGCTAACGAAGAGGGCCGTTCCCGCGACGTTGTTGTGCTTTCCAGCGGTGATGATATCGAATTGCTGCCCGGCGCTACCGTCGCAAGCCTTGACTTGCACAGGGATCAAGTTCTCGCGGAAGTCACCCGTGTTGGCGTCGACTGAGAGGCATTGGCCATCGGAAGTCTTGATTGCGACGGCGGAGGCTGCGCGAGTTGCAGTGTCGTCCCGAACCTGGGCCTCTGCGACCGCGGTCTGATCGAGAGTCACGGTAGGGAGTGAAGGCGGGGCGGCGGTGCCTGTCGCAGCAGTTGTTGTTGAAGTCGTGGCCACAGTGGTAGAGGCGGTGGTTGCAGGTGGAGCAGGGGCAGCTGGGGCGGATTTGCCTCCGATGGTGAAAATCTAGAGGAATGAATGAATGTGCTTCGGTGGTGTGTCAAATACCAACCTCAGCGCCAGAAGCAGAGTCAAATCCACCGCACGCAGTTTGGTCGAGAAGGTTCGTCTGAGAGTTGGCCGTGATGCATGTAGCGTTATTGCCGCTCAGAGGAACGAAGGGAATAGTCGTTTCTCCGTTGAAGACGAATTGCTGTGAGTTGGTCACGCTGCCCCCTCCGTCGGCGCGACCACCACAGCTGAACAACAACACTTGATTTCCAGGGGCGCGACGAGGGTCAAAGTTCAAGCAGGCCTGAGTCTGGAAGACAGATATTGACATTGAAGATTGCGGTATCTTGGCCTAGACTTACCAATGCACTGACGATGAGTGCAGCTCCGGGGGTATTCTGATGAACTCCAGCGGTGCTAAATATTGTTAATAAACACAAAAAACTGCACGCCAAGGACGTACATGACGTCCCACGTCTGGTTAGCGCTCCCATTGCACTCGACGGTGGAAACTGGTGTGAGATTCTCGCGGAAGTCGCCCGAGTTGGGATCCACGGAGAGGCACAGTCCACTGGAGGTCTAAATTCATGGGTTTAACGCGCTTATAGCCACCAGCAACGAAGAGACGCGTACAGTAATAGGAACACCGCTGAATGCGCGCGTAGCAGTGTTGTCCCTGACCTGGGCTTCCGCTGTGGCTGCGGGATCGAGCTGGGTGAAAGTGCGCCTGTTTACAGGGGCAGCTTGAATAGAGGCACCGGCACTGAGAAGTGCGAAAAGAGTGGTTGCGAGCATCTTGGACGTGAAAGAAAATTCAAAAGACAGTTGCAAGTTGAGCCTGACTGGCAGGGAAAAAAAGAAGGAGGCAGAGAAGAGAATGAAATGCCAAGCGAGTGAGTGGCAGCCTTTATATTCTCGCCATAGATACCAGTCATTGTCAATATAGCAGTTTCAGGGAGAGATTGTGAGCAGAAGATTGCCCCTAAGTCCGAGTTGATGCATCACGGAACGCCCCCGGAACGCGGCCCTTACGCGGGACGACCGTGTCCTCTTCAAGGAAAGGATTGACATTCCGGGCTTTCGACCATGCACCACCCATCCGCTCGCACGTTGTTGGACTCGGTCGCTATGCTATATCTAGTATCTGGACAGCTTGTCGCAAATTTCTTTTTCGGCAAATGAGCGCTGACTCGGCCGGATCTGGGCTGATAAGGCGGCCAGCCTTACGGGAGGCTGATATCCTTGATAAATTCCGAATCCGCCGCTGATCAGACGCTGATCAGGCTCGTCAGACCTGGTCAGGTCTGAGGGCCTTGTCAGGCATGATAAGGGCTTATCGGGCCTGACTGGTAGGGCAATTTGGAAAGGGATAAAGGGAAAAAATTCTACTCCTTTCTCTCTTACTGCTCTGTGTCTTCATTTCTCTACTGACTCACTGATCTCACTGTTATATCCAATTCCTTACTTACGACTTGAGGGATTTGAACGAGCTACCTTACGGGAATCTATTTAATTAAATCCAGGAGTGCTAACTACTTGACTACGCGCCCATTGTGACCGGTAAGCAACATGTTCCATCCATCCTGTAACTCAACTTTTTTCCTGCGGCCTTTCACGTCTCAAACTAAACGGCATCTTTCTGGGGCACTATTTCGCCGCCACATGCTGCAAATGACTGGCTCTTACACTGGTTACAGTGCCGCACGGACAACTTGTTGGCTCGCTGCTCGCTCGCGGGCTGATGAAATCCTTGATCCGCTGCAGTGCCACTGACGTCACTTGGCCAGCACGACCATCGACCCTTCCTGGATTCTGTCCTGCGCTATCCCTCGGGCCCAAGCCGCGATACGCCGGGTACACGCGTTTACGCGTCCTTCCCTGCTGTCACCGCTGCAGGTGGCGGAGGTCTAGACACTTCACATGAGACGATTGGAGGTGATTGCCAGTTACGACGGGGGGGTTGGTTACGACGAAGGCGTCCAAGGAGCGACTTATGTGTCTATGTGTCCCCGCCCCCTTCCTGTTTCCACAGCATCCCTTCTTCTGCGCCGCTCTCGCTCTCTGCATTCCCCGTGTTTCCTACGTCACTTTGACTCCGAGACTCCTCCGAGTCGTTCTCGTCCTCTTCCTGAATCCTCGTCTCCCTCAATTCACTCCCCCTCCATAAGCGACGCGATCACATCTCGCAGTGCTTTCGCTGAGGCCCTAGCTCCCTAGCTCCCATCACGCGACACAGAGTCGCGTCTTCGTGTACGGGAACAACGCCTCGTCCCATGGCAGGCGGAGCTGCCTCCACGCTTGTGCGCTGCCAGAACGGGTGGTCTTGCAGTCGTTCAAGAGGCGAAACGGAACAACTGGACTCCACGCATGTTGTGGGAAGGATCTTTTTGTCTTCTCTGAGAAGGCTGACTTCACTTTTCTCTTCATCATCTCGCTCGCAGGTGAACCTCCATCTTCTGATTGACATAGTCGACGGAGATATGTTCCTGCGTCACCTCAATGTCGAGAAACATGTATGGTATCGAAAGATAATCGAATAAATACATCGAATGAGACCTGACCCCAATTGTGCGAATATTGCATGATCAGCCCTGACAGTCATCTGACCACCGTCTGGCCAGATTCTGATGACTGCTGACTACCCCTTATCCTGTCTGACTGGCCTGATATGCCATGGTTTGACCAATATCGTGCCTGTTCAGCATCTGATATGGATGTAAGGGCTTATCGGGCGAAAAAGAAATTTGCGACACTGCGTTCTCTGGTCTTCCACCGAGATGCATTACCTTGTTCTTGCTGGCTTGGTTCCGACGGTCTTGGGGTCGCTTCCGACGGTCCTGGGGGCGCTTCCCGGGCCGACGGTCTTCAATCCTCTCCAGCACTCTGGTCTTGCTCAATCTGTTTAGAAAGTCGGATTAATGACAATGAGTCTAGGGCCGGCCAGTCCATACTTTGATGCTCCTTCTCAGGATGGGATACCAGTTGAAACTCCCAGTGGTTGCGTCGTCGATCAGGCCGCTTACATTGTCCGCCACGGTTCACGCTATCCCGAGCCCGGCTCAGCGACCGGTATGTGATCATGTCTGCATTTTGCCTTCTTAACAATGCCATCCAGGCTGGCTGAATCTGTTCGCCAAATTTCAAAACAATTCGTACACTGCAGAGGGGCCACTGGCCTTCATATCCTCCTGGGTGCCTCCCCTTGACGACGTTCCTCACGAGCCCCTGTTCTTGTCGTCTACTGGTGCTCTCGAAGCTTTCTCTCTTGGCGTGGACTTGCGCAAACGTTACCAGTTTACGGTATATCGCGCCATATGAATCTTGTTCAAAAAACTGATTGTCCATCATAGCGGGGATCTCAGAATTTCACTGTTTGGTAGTGGCACCCACATACTCCTGCTCTGTTCTGATTCCCGCCACAGGTCTGCTTCACAGCAACGCGTCGTCGACACGGCCACGTACTTTACCCGCGGATATCTCTCTCAAGGAAACTATCTCACCGGTCCAAATGAAAACCGCGGAACCATCATCAGCCTGCCAGACTCGGTCAACTTCACATTTGCAAATTCCTTGACTCCTTCGGCGGCATGCCCCTTGTACCCCACAGGAGACACGAGCGGCATTGCTACGACCACCTTTCGCGCGACTTTCCAAAACAATATTGCAGCGCGTTTGAACAAATTCCTCAAAGGCCTTACCTTGAACGCGACGGACATTGGAGTCATGCAAGATTTATGTGGATTCCAGGCTGAAATCAACGGCGATACGCGGTTTTGTGATGTTTTTGAAGGTACCTCACTTCTGTTGTGCGCCTCTCAGAGTCTGACCAACAGATTCCGAATGGCTGGATTACGAATACGCCGACGATCTCAACTACTACTATGGGTAGGCACTTTGCTCAGCTCTGTGATCTTGACTTATTTGCTATAGATCAGGGCCCGGGAATCCATTCGCTGCAGCAACTGGCTTCCCTTGGGTCAAAGCGGTCTCGGATCTGTTTGTTCTTGGACCGGGCAAAACCACTCCTGGGGGGGACCTAACACCGCCAGCGTTGCTCATGGGTTTCACAGTGCGCTTCATTCTTTCTCTATGCAATCATTTGATAACACGAACAGCACGACAACAACCTCCCGCCCGTCATGGCAGCCCTCGGTCTTTGGAACACATCCAATATACGGGGTGTCTATCCTCTTTCTCTCACCAAGCCCAATGTAAACCGCAAGTTCCGTTCGTCATACCTTGTTGCTTTCCGTGGGTATGTTGTGCTTGAGCGCTTGGCGTGTGGGCCTGCAGCACCCGACAAAGTCGTCCATGTTGCGGGTGCGGCTCCGCAGAACGTGTCTACCAAGAGCTTTGTCCGCATCCGGGTAAGTTTCCGATAGCGAACCCACGTCGTACTGACTTGCCCAGGTGGATCGTGCTCCGGTTGCGATCCCAGGATGCACGTCTGGACCTGGCTCCACCTGCCCGCTGACCGACTTTACCAAGTATGTCGACGCTACGCGGGCGAGAGCTGCTGGGGACTTTGTGAAAGTGTGTGGGCTTCAGAATATCACCAATGCGACGAGTGTGGCGAGCTTTTTTACTGTACTTCCTCCTGATTCTCAGGTTTCTCTCGTTGGGCTTGATTGAGCTGGGGTCTTCTTGACATTCATCAGAAAATGGGAGAAAAAACAAGTAGCCGTGTGATTGCGTGGACTTTGAAGAGGTACTTAGTCCCCAGAGTCGCGTACCCAGAATATAAAATATATGCAAGGGACGAGGCCAGTCGTACAGCTCGAACAACTCAGTTTTATGCGGGGACAAGCAGTTTTGCGGGCGTTCGGAACGAGTCGGAGATGTATCGGGAAGTATAAAAAGCGTGATCACACGTAGATTTGACCACCTCCACCACTGCGATGCTCACCTCGCGCGGCGCCGTTGCCCGCCTGTCAAGGCGTGCAGTCAACAGCAAAAACAAAACCAACGCGTTCTTCTCGACCGCCGCGGTTCTCCCTAGAGTTTCCGTCCCGTCCCAGGCACGGCCGACCCAGCGCGCTGGCTCTCGCCCGGCGGCCTCTGCATCCACCCGTAAGTCTTTTATCTCCCGAAAAAAAGTCGCCCAACGCCTCATTCCTCTTTCCCCAGCCCGCACCTATGCGACTGAAGCAAAGTCTGCTGTCGGCTCTGTGAAAACGGTCATTGGTGCCGTCGTCGACGTCCAGTTTGACACCGACAACCTTCCCCCCATTCTGAATGCCCTCGAGGTCCAGGACTTTGCTGGTGGCCGTCTCGTGCTCGAGGTCGCTTCTCACCTGGGTGAGAACACCGTCCGCACCATTGCCATGGACGGTACCGAGGGTCTCGTCCGTGGGCAAAAGGTCATCGACACTGGTGCTCCCATCCTTGTCCCCGTCGGTAGCGCGACTCTCGGTCGTATCATGAACGTCATTGGCGAGCCCATTGACGAGCGTGGTCCCATCAAGGGTGTCAAGCTCAGCCCCATCCACGCTGACCCCCCGCTCTTCGTCGACCAGTCCACCACTGCCGAGGTGCTCGAGACCGGTATCAAGGTCGTCGATCTCCTTGCCCCCTACGCTCGTGGTGGCAAGATTGGTCTGCTCGGTGGTGCCGGTGTCGGAAAGACGGTGTTGATTCAGGAACTCATCAACAACGTCGCCAAGGCTCACGGTGGTGTCTCCATCTTCTGCGGTGTCGGCGAGCGTACCCGTGAGGGTAACGATCTCTACCACGAAATGATTGAGACCGGTGTCATCAAGCTTGACGGCGAGTCCAAGGTCGCCCTCGTCTTCGGTCAGATGAACGAGCCCCCGGGTGCCCGTGCTCGTGTCGCCCTCACTGGTCTGACCATCGCCGAGTACTTCCGTGACGAGGAGGGTCAGGACGTGTTGCTGTTCATCGACAACATTTTCCGTTTCACGCAGGCCGGTTCCGAGGTGTCTGCGCTGCTCGGTCGTATTCCGTCTGCCGTCGGTTACCAGCCCACTCTCTCCACTGACATGGGTGGCATGCAAGAGCGCATCACCACCACCAAGAAGGGCTCCATCACCTCCGTCCAGGCCGTCTACGTCCCCGCTGACGATCTGACTGACCCTGCCCCCGCCACCACCTTTGCTCACTTGGACTCGACGACTGTGTTGTCCCGTGGTATCGCCGAGCTCGGTATCTACCCCGCTGTCGACCCCCTTGACTCCAAGTCTCGTATGTTGGACCCCCGTATCATTGGCCAGGAGCACTACGACACCGCCACCGCCGTCCAGAAGATCCTTCAGGACTACAAGTCGCTCCAGGATATCATTGCTATCCTGGGTATGGACGAGTTGTCCGAGGAGGACAAGCTGACCGTCGAGCGTGCCCGCAAGATCCAGCGTTTCATGTCGCAGCCTTTCCAGGTCGCGCAGGTGTTCACTGGTATTGAGGGCAAGCTTGTGTCGCTCAAGGACACCGTCCGTTCGTTCCGGGAGATTCTGTCTGGCCAGCACGACAACCTGCCCGAGTCGGCTTTCCTCATGGTGCGCATCCTTTCCTCGTCCTTCTTATCCATCTAACTGATCTTCTCATTCACAGGCCGGCACCATCGAGGACGTCAAGGCCAAGGCTGACCAACTCGCCAAGGACATGGCTGGTGGCGCATAAATGCTGACAGGTGGGCTGCTAGCACGCGCGGTGGAATGAAAAAAAGGAACGTTGGGAATGAATGGCGCGGCGCGGGACTTTCTTTGCAGTACTTAGAGCTTCCCGTTTTTAAACCTCCTCGCACGGCGTTGTTTGTTTCCTTTGCTCTAATAAAATAATTACATTCTTTATTGGCAGATGCTGGGTGAATGCCGGTGGTGTGCGCTTTTTTCAAATTGTCGGTGAAGGTTGCTCATGGAGGATTTGTTCAGTTGGCGGCCAGGCGTGTCATGACTTTCGTGATTTCCTCTTCTTCCATGAACGATCCTGCAGCTCCTCTGGTCCCAGGTTCACCCTCTGTATCTCTTCTGTCTCTTCTCTCTTGCTGGTCGTCTTGATAGCTACGTGACCTGATTGGTCTCCACGTTCTTGGCTGGCTCGCATTTTTTTCGCGTTTTTCGCGTCTTTCTGTGGCCTCCGATACTTGTTGCAAAGTTCAAGTCTGCCGTCTTTGCCTCTTTCTGTTGTGCTTGGCTCATACATATCCCTGGACAGTGTCTCCTCTCAAATGCAGCGTTTCGACAACCCCGTAACCGATTGAATCTTGATTTGATACGGCTTTCTTTCGTCCCATTGTCCACAGCAAGTTTGGAAGCGCCTGTGTACTTGGTGCTCAGTTGTGGAGCCTTTCCTTCACGCTCCTCAGCACACCAACACCAGACAATCTTCAAGCTTTATCGGCGGGTCCCGAAAAAACAACATTTCCTTCTGTGGCTTCTTCACAACTTCTTCTACATGAACTTTCACTTCGTTATTGGATTTTATTGTGAGTGGGGGATTACATTCAAACAGGATCGAGGACTGAAACTACAACGCGAAATTCAGAATTCCCCGGAAATACTTCTCCAGATCCTCGACATCTAATGCAACGACACCAACGACGGTATCCGGACGAACGACGACGACCGTCGTCTCCGTTGGATCCAGCCCATAGCCTGTAAACGCGTGTCCCTCGCTATCCTCCAAGTCAGTCTCGTCACTCAGTGCCAGGCCACGCGGAAGCACCCCGACAGATTGTGCCACACCGATGGGCAAGCTCTTCAGAAAATGCTGAACACGCGCACGTGCCTCGGAGTTTTCCCCGAACACCAGAACCGTGTGGATGGAGGCGTGGAATATCTCGAATAAGCTCTTTGTCGAGCCAGCGCCCCGCATTCCCGACGCATCAGGCGCGCGATATCCAGCACAAATGCGGGCACCTGCTGCTAGTCCCTCATACGGATCAGCGGCATCATCCGGACCAGACCCGACGAGAATGGAGCTCCCGCAGTAGTTGACGCCAAGCATCCGCAGTGCGTCGCCGTGCTGGAATTTGTTCTGCTTAGAGTCGCGTGCTTCGTGGTACCGTGCGCTGGTCAGGCCCAGCATGTGTGCTATGATCCGCAGCCGTTCTTCGGCGTAGGTGTCGAGCAAGGACGACGGAGCGAGCCCTTTGATGACCAGTGCGAGCTTCCAGCCGAGGTTCGCCGAGTCTTGCACGGACGAGTTGAGACCTTGGCCTCCCGATGGTGGATGACAGTGTGCAGCGTCTACATATCGGGATCAACGACCAAGTCGAGTTTCAGAACCAAGGACTCACCTCCAGCGATAAATACGCGTCTATCCCGCAGGGCGTTCACCATCCGGATGTTGGCTCTGTAAGCGCTCTCCCAGCTCGTCTCTCCAAAGTGGACGTCCGTGCGACCCGTAAAGGCGGAAAACTCGTGGACAAACTGGTCGCGGGTCAGAGTACCGTCCTCTCCCGAATTGCCTCCATTGTACATGTAGGCGAATGATTTCCTTGCCACATCGTCCGGGCGAAGCAGCAACCTACGGTGCGCATCAGCTTCCTTGTCCTTTGCGTATGTATGGATAAACTCACATTTTAGAATCGACCCTCCACATATGCCAATGCTGTCGGTATGTCAATTATCCCGCCGGCATGAGCTAGCAATCGACACTCACATCGACATCCAGACCCTCTTTGATGACGATGTCACCCAAAACAACTGGATCCTCCTTGCGCGTTTCACCGAGGAAACTGAATCCAAGCTGTTTGCGCACGACACTCCGCGCGCCGTCGGTGCCCACGAGCCACGCGAATGTAGGCCTCTCCTCGGTCTGCGTGCCATCGGCGGCTGTATGGATTAGATGCGCGACGACGTGGTCCGCCGATTGCTCAAAGGACTGCAACTCGGTGCCCAGCTCGACGGTGCACGAATGCGCTGCTAGGTGCGCTCGCAGGATTTCTTCGTGTTTGTGTTGTCCGAGTGCAGCAGAGTTTGGCTGAAAACAGTTAACAAAATAGACGGGGAGGCAGGGAAACACACGCACATAGGGAGTATCAGGTGTCGGCGCGTATTGTTTCATCAACACAAACTCAGCCTTTGGTACGGGGTTTCCGTATTCGTACATGGCAGTGGGGAGGATCGGAATCGAGGCGGCGAGGATGTCATCTACCACGCCGAGGGCGGCGTACAGCTCGAGAGTGCGGGGCTGGATGCCGGCGCCCTTGGAACCGATACGATGAGTGGGTTCCTTGTCAATAATTCGTACTGAGACGCCGCTTTGGAGGAGTGTGAGCGCGAGGACGAGGCCTGCTGGACCAGCGCCGACCTAGACAAGTTTCTGTCAGCACTGTTATCGTCATGGGAAGACACGTACGATGAGAACCGAGGGGTTTTGCATTGTTGTTGAGAGAGCAGATGGACAGAGTCGTCTATATACCACTCCGAGCAATTATTTTTGGATCACGATGGCATTCTGTACTGGGTGGGTTGCGTGTCTGCCCGGCCTGACACAAATTGAATGGATTGCGCGTCTTCACGGCTGCTGGACCTTCGCCTAGATACTTGCTGCGATATTGTACATATGTGCGTAATTTGGTCACTGTAGTGGAAAGTCGATGCCGGTCCTTTGAATCCTACTGCGCTCTTTCATGTGGTCGCGGCGATCGACGGTGCCGTATGTACATACTTTGTGCTTGTTTTGATGTCATCAGACGCGCTTTCGTGACCGCGACAACCACCATGGCGGGCAACACCGCAACTTCGCGCGACTGCTCTCCAGTCTCTCCTTCCACAACTTTCTCCTCATAATTAATACACGATTCTTCGCGGCTGCTGTCTACAAGTTACACAGCAAGTCAAGACAACTCGTGATTTACCCGGAACGGGGAGCGTGAATTCCGGCGGAAGAAGGCCTCGGGCGTAGCGCAGGTTACTTTTGGCGCGAATGGATGCCGTGGGGCTCGCATTGACGCGTCAAGTAGCCACGAAGGACTCATTCTCCGTGTGGCTTCAAGTGGTCAGTTTTTCATTGCTGTACTGCCGTACTACCTCTCTAGTTTCCATACCCGAATTCAGGCATGGCCCTTCCAGTATCGTGGACACGAACTGCCTTGACTGACGCGGCTACGTGATCTTCAGATGTTGCTCGTCTTTCGTCTCAAGAAGTGATCCCGTCGAGTTTCCCGCTGTTACTATGCGCGAGTCTCGACCCGCGGCTGTTACTCTTCCTAGTCGTGTATCCTGACGAAATTGACAACGGTTTTCGAGCCTCAGCAATTTCGCCGCGGCTTTCTTTCTTGATACATCACACGACGATTTTCTCCCATTGATTCCTCTCCCCTCTGGAAGTCGGAGTCTCTCCTTTCCTTCTCTCGGGCTCAAGAACGACGCGCAACGAGTACACCTCTCCCAGTCATCGCGAATACGCCCACTGCTTTCAAATTTCTGCGGCTTTACGACTTCGGCTTTCGCCAGTATTGTTCCGGGCTCAAATACCCAATGGATCTCCAATCTTCCACCCTCTTGACGGCGCGATGGCCGAGTGGTTAAGGCGACAGATTAGAATGTGCAGCATTTCCAACACTATATCTGTTTCGGTTTCCGAGCGCAGGTTCAAGTCCTGCTCGCGTCGCTGCTCTTTTGCTGTTCTGCTCTTTGCTGTTCTGCTCTTTTGCTGTTCTGCTCTTTTGCTGTTCTGCTCTTTTGCTGTTCTGCTCGAGTTGAGCATGATCTTTTTGGTCTTCTTTAGAGAAGATGGGACTGGGCAAAGAAGGGGACGAGAGGGAAAAGGAAAAGCGATCAGTTGCAACGGCGATCGTGACTAGTGCAACGGAGCGGGACTTGAAGTTGCCTTGCATGATTCACTGACTCTGCGCTTACTTCCCGTCGTATCGTCTGGAGGCGGCGGCATGTGCGGCCAGGGCGACCCCACCTCCCTGTGTGAACGATTTCTTCACTACGAGAAACTCTTGTGTGCGAGACTATTACCCGCACCCACTTTTCCGCTGCCTACGCGCGCTGCTCAGGGTTCCCTTGAATCTTGATACGGTGGACGACCCCTACTCCTTCCTCAGTCAGACTTGATACTACACACTACTGGGCCTGCAATAGCTATGCCAATGGTACTGCCTGCGTAGCCTTAGTTGTCCATCGTGTACAGCAACTAGAAGTCTGAATCTATCTGTCTGCACTCCGACGTTGCATCTAGAGAAACTTCGAGGAAAGGCCAGGAGCAAGCCTCTAAAACCTCCAGTGTTGGTGTTCAATGCATGAGAAAAGAAAAGGCCACTGCCCGGTTCGAAGCGCGGCGTCGGCCCAAGTCGGCCCGACAACCAGTCACCTTAACCATTCGGCCAGTTTATAACCACTCGGACAAGTTCTAACCACTCGGCCAGTTTCGAAGCGCCGCGTCTCGCCGGTAATCTGTCACCTTAACCACTCGGCCACTTTCCAAGGTCGGTCGCCCCCGAGTCGTCCCGGTAATCTGTCGCCTTAACCACTCGGCCACTTCCAGAAACCGTCCTAATGTACAATTTCTACTACCAACTTCTTCCCACTAACGCCCTTCCCCATTATATCCATCGCCTTCTGCACCTCCTCGAGTCCCTGCCCAACAACCTCGTATGGCGGCCGACACAACATGGTCCCATCCTCGAGCGCACCCTCCAACCACGCGCCCCAAATCGCCGGACCGACCTCGCTGTGCAGTATATGCGTCGATGCACAATGACTGACTTCGATCCCCTCTGGCCAGTCCTTCAGAGGGGGGAAGCCAGGCGGACGGACGGTACCGACGTGTTTCCTACCCTCAAGTTGCCCTGCGATCACAGCACACTGGAGGGGCGCCCCCTCGAAGAGACCAACGGCGCAGAATGCACCGGCGAGAGAGCCTTTGTCTTTGAGAGTAGCCACGATATCGTCGACGACGCCGTCTTTGTTGTAGTCGAAAACGTACTCGGCGCCGATTTCGCGCAGGAGGCCAAAGTTCTTGGGGCTAGCTGTGGCTGCGATGGTGTATCCCGCAGCTTTGGCAAGTTGGATGCCGCATGCGCCGACGCTGGACGCTCCGCCCCAGACGAGCAAGACTTTGCCGTTGGGCTTGTTTCCACCCGGCTTGGGTAGGTCGAGCGCTAGAGCGTCCTTGGGACAGTGTCAGAATATTTGGGTGCGCGCAGGAATTTCTTGACATACCTTGTCGAACAAACTGTATGCAGCGGTACATAGCCCCAGAGGCAAGACACACCCTCGTTGAAGCTCACGCGGTCCGGAATCTTGACGAGGGCCTTGGCATCCGCGACAGAGTACAGCTGAAAGCCGCCGTACTTGGAGTCCTTATGATGGCTTGCGAGACCCAGAGACACGACGCGGTCGTCTTGAATCGAGTCTGTTCCGGCCCGACGGAATGCACGACTCCAGCAACGTCGGTTCCAAGCACGTACGGGTACTTGTCGGCGTCGACGACGATGCCGAGTCTCTGGACGGCTGGGTCGGCGGGGTTGATGGCGGCGGAATGGACGAGTACAGCGACATCGGTGCCCTCGGGAGCGGGCATGGGCGCTGGGC
>JARKIF010000357.1:0-25179 GCA_029378245.1 Roridomyces roridus | reverse complement strand
AGAGCGAGACTAAGAAAATGCTTAGCTACGGCTGCGCATGTGCTTGCCGTACTGACAGTCACATTCCGTCCCAGCATCGCACACTGGGCCGAGACGGTCGACGTTGAGTTGGATCCCGAGGGCGTACCGGGAGAAACATGGGAGAAGTGATTAACGAGGGATTAACTTTGGAAGGCCGCATGTCGCAGCCGAAACGTCGTAAAGATTCTCGGTCGCCATAGAATATACACAGGACTGAGAAGGTGACGTTCATGGTGCCAAAGACGCAGTTCGAGCAGAGTTCGCCATGGGAAGGGATGAGATGCCGGCGGAGGCGTTGAAGCCTTTGAGGACGTCCAGGCAATAGCTCCCGGATGTGGAGTCCTTGAGACATTGGATTGTGTAAGGGCCTAAAACATAGTCCACGGCCAGTGTCGGAGCGTATCTGAATCAAAGCAGTCAGCCCGGACACAAAACGCGGAGAAATGAAAGCGTACGAGACGTTGGTCGATGGATCTAGAATCATTGAATATCCTTTGCAAGCGGTGACTACGTTGGCGCGGTAGCTGGCCAGGGAGCTGGTGCAGGTCGCCGTGCAGAGATTGTTCAGGTCGGAATCTCCGAAAATGGTACCGCTTATCCTGCGGAAAGAATAAGCGAATTGCGAGATAACATGGAAGGAACTGACCCCATTGTAGAAACGGTGGAATTGCATTGGATAGTCGCCGTGAGCGCTGCAGCACAAGTCGAGGACGGGGAGGGTTGTTGGGAGAGTTGAACTTGTGTACAGGTTGAATCCGATAGCGGCCGCAGCGGACTGCGTTCGTCGTCGGGGTGACGGCAATAAGGTTGTCAAGCGTCGGTTCCGGCATCGCTGGCTGTGTCGACGACCGCGAATCTGCCAGTCTAGAAAGGAAGATTTGAGCCACTTGTCCTGTCGCAGCTCATAATGGACTCACTGCTGCAAGAGTGCATCGTGGAAGAGCTGGTTGTGGGTAGCTACTTTCCCAGCGAGTTTCTGCTTGAAGTTGCTAGAGGGGCCAGCAGACACGAGTCCCAGCCCGCCCAGAGTCAAAGACCACCACCAGCGCATAGGGTGATAAACGAGAGAAGGAATTTAGAGACTTACGCATCAAGCTCTCGAGTATTTAGAAGATGATTCGGTCCCGCGACAGAATTGGGTTAGCGAGCTGGGTTGGGCCGGATTGAATGCCAGCGAATGGTTTCACGGCATTCAAGTCCAGGAGACCAGACAATCATGCGGTCGGCGCTGGAGACTCGTGGCAAGTCCGACTCGGATCGCCCGGAAATTGATTAATGATGATCCATATCAGTGATATCACGGCACGCGGGCTGGGCCGAGCCTTGACCGAAGCCACTTTCACTTGCCAATTCGAGCCCAACGCCCTTCGAGCTCTCGATTTCGTGTCACCTCAACCATGCACTCCTCTGGATACTCGGCTCCTTTCCACAGCAGACTCGCTCTCGACCTGCGTGATTCCTCGAATCAAGTCTGCCGCTGCGCGCAACGGACTGTATTCATGTCTGGCGCCAATCTGTCAGTACTCACACCGTCGCGGTAGCTACATTCCAGCAACACTGCATCCCGTCGGACGCGGGGATTCTCCCGCATGCCGTAGAGTTCGTGAAGAATGGACGGCTGGGTGGATCACGCCCAAACTCAATGCTGGGCGGCGACGGATTGGCCACGGAAGTATGTCCGGTGTGAAACCGAGTCTGAATCTGGCATCTACTGAATACTTTTACTCAACGCGAGGGTGCCTATCTGTGATATCACCCCGTCGTTGCGCGGCTCGCGCCGTCTCCACGGCGAACCAGGTTCGCATTCAGTTGAGATTCACGCTTCGCCAATCAGTCATTTACCTCGTATTCAATGGGTATCGGCCTTGCAGTTGGCGCGCGCGACCATAAGAAGATCATCCAGCAGTAACAGCCATCTATACACTCCTTTTGTCTCCCCGCTTTCTTTGACTTTGCAAGATGGGGACCAGTTGGCGAAGCATTACGCTTGCGCTCACCGCGATCTGTATGTTTCGCCCTTTCTTCCAAATTCTTCACTGAAATTGTGCCCACAGTTTTACTGCAGCCTGTCTTGGCCGCAACCACCTCACCCACAAATTCTGCAAGTGCAGCACTCGCTCAGTCCACGCTTCCTGTCGGCTCTTGTACCTCGACCATCGTGCGTTCCTCGTCCTTTGGAATATTTTTCTATGAGACTCACGTTTTGCAGCCTTGCTCCAACGGCGCGTGTTGCAACTCCAAGACCGGATACTGCGGGCACGTTCATTGTTTCCGATTTTCCACAGCGCATTGATCTCCCATTGCAGATACGGTGATTCGTTCTGCACGGCGCTCGCCGCCGGCGGGTGAGTCCCTCTCTTCCTTCCGCAACCTGTTGACAAACCACCACTAGACCTTGCTCGTCCAATTGCGATGCAAAGGCTCAGGTGGGTTCTGTTTGAAATGCTCATAACCGCCTTTTACCAACTGCAATTAGTGTGGACCAAACGCGCCCGCCGGCGAAGAAGAATGTCCCCTCAACGTCTGCTGCTCACAGTTCGGCTTTTGTGGAACCACTCGTGAGTCTGCTTGCTTGCATTCACAGCGCGTGTTCAACCCCTTCGAAAACAGAGGACTTTTGTGGAGAAGGATGTACGAGCAACTGTAACCCAGCAAACCCCGGCCGGTGTGGCTCTGATGCGCAGACGGCACTTACCAAGCGTATCGGATACTACGAAGGCTGGGCGGCCGCTCGCAGCTGTGATGCGTGGTCTCCGAGTAACATCAACGTCGCGTCTCTAACTCATGGTACGCGCCGCCGGCGTTTATCTCGAATTAATTCATTCACTCACCGTTTGCAGTCAACTTTGCTTTCGCCTACATCTCCAGCGCGTTCGAGGTCGTCGAGATGACCGCCGGCGACTCGAAGCTTTGGACCGAAACGACGGCTCTCAAGTCGCAGAACCCGTCATTGAAGGTGTTTCTCTCTATCGGCGGTTGGACTTTCAACAATCCGGTCCGTGGTTCCCTTCCCCCTAATTTTCTGTGCCGTTGACATAGAATGACCACAGCCAACGGCGGGGATTTTCAGCGCTCTGGTCGCCAGTGAGGCCAATACCAACGTGTTCATTAAGAGCGTTCTCGGCGTCATGAATGCCTATGGATTTGATGGTATCGACATCGAGTGCGTCCTCCTTTCTAACTCGTAGGAATCTTCTCTGACCGACTTTGTTCAGCTGGGAATATCCTGTGGCAGAGTACGCTCATTTTATCCATTCGCTCATTCTTATCTAATTCCCGCTACTAGGGATCGTGGTGGCGCCAAGGGCGACAAGGAGAACTACGTGACTTTCATCAGTAAGCATACCATCCTGATTTCCGTCTCTTCATTTACGACCATCTTCCAGAGGCCGTCAAAGCCGCATTCATTCCATTTGATTATGAGCTGGTAACTCTCCGATCGTCGGACTATGCATTCAATACTTACGAGTAACAGTCCTTCACCGCGCCGACCAGCTATTGGTACCTGCAGAATTATGATCTCCCTGGTATGTTGGCGGACGGCGCCGCCGACTGGGTCAACGTCATGACGTATGATTTGCATGTCAGTCTTCATCTCTATCTCTATCTGTGCCGAGTTAACTTTGGTTTTAAAGGGTGTCTGGGATTCTCCCGCAGATTATATCGGCTCTATCGTCCTAGCTCACACCAACTTGACCGAGATCATGGTGATTATTTTCTCTCTCCCTCCCCAGTCCACACAATGTCACCTCGGCTGATTCCTTTATTTCTCAGAGTGCATTCCAACTGTATGCCAATGTTGGGATCGACGCAGCCAAGATGGTCATGGGTATCGGCTTCTACGGCCGTTCATTCGAACTTGTCTCTGACCAATGTACAACTCCCGGCTGTCCGTTCGCCGGGGCGGCACCCGCCGGCCCCTGTTCGGCC
The DNA here is from genome assembly GCA_029378245.1 of Roridomyces roridus. NCBI lineage: Eukaryota > Fungi > Basidiomycota > Agaricomycetes > Agaricales > Mycenaceae > Roridomyces > Roridomyces roridus. The sequence continues at coordinate 21,228 of JARKIF010000357.1, read as the reverse complement.
AACCCCGGCACCCTCATGTTCACCGAGATTGAGGATATCATTTCATCCGTGGGGACTAACGCGCTCGTATTCGACGAAGAGGCGGCCGTCAAGTATTTGGTTTATAACGAGTTGCGTTTTCCGCTGCTTCTTGAAGGTTTCAAGTACTGATTGTGTGGTCTTAGCGTCGACTGGGTCTCGTACGACGACCAGCAGACGTTGGCCATGAAGTTACAATACGCGAATTCGATCTGTCTCATCGGCACGATGATTTGGTCTGTTGACCAGGTGAGCAGGTTCATCGATTCTTTGGAACGGCTCCTGACATGAACAAGGATGATACTGCGTTGACTGCCTTGTCCGGTGAGAATTTGACCCCACCGCGCCTGACCTCGCTAAATAGTTTGCAGCCCTGTATGGAGACGTCACCGACAACAATTCAACCGACCAGGTCACAGGTAATCAATGCACGTACACGGATTGTGGCAAGTTCTGTGGGCCGGGTACAGAGGTGATTGGATTGCTAGAGAACAATCCAAACACCCTCCAAACCTGCAGTGGCATCGGCAATGATTTTGTGTCAATTTGCTGCGTGCGCCTTCTTTTTTTTGTGTCCGCCATCAATTTGTCTCAAGGTTCTTCGCAGCCTGCGGGAGACGCGCCTCAGTCTTGTGCGTGGAGGGGTAAGGCAGATTCCGACGGCGTATGCGATGGGAATTGTCTACCGGGGGAGATCCTCATGGGGCTGTCCGACATCGGCGACGCCACGGGAGGGCCCACACTCACAATTGGAGGTGTTACGTTACCAGAACTGTCCTGTCTCATCGGGCAGGAGGTGCGTACCTTGTTCAACTGTCGTTGGCTACGGACTCAATTCCCCTAGGCGCTCTGCTGCAGAACGGATCAAGATACCTCCGGGTTTTGTACGGCCACCGCGTGCGGTGTCACAACGTGTCCTGCAGGATCCACAGCTCATGGTTCGGGCCTGACCATAAGTGGAGGTCTGACAAGTTGTGAGTTTGCTTTGCATAGAGACGGTTTGCAACGCGGCCTGACTCTTTTCAACAGGCGGATCGGGTGACGGCGCGGTTCAGTTGCCCCCCCCCTACGTTGTTGATCCACCACTCATCCAATCATTTAGACTTTATGTTGCGAGGATCAAATAGGCCTCACGAATTGTGCTTGGGTTCGTTGAATATTCGTGTTGACTGCAGAGTAGAGCCACTGACAGAGCGCGTATACAGCACGGCACCCCGCCCACTTGCCTGGACAATGCTTGTCCAGTCGGGCAGACGGTCATCTGTGCGTGTTCATTCCCTCAACTCTCAGTGTTCTTGACATCGGGACCAGATAATGACCGACAGGGTGATGCGTCAACTTCCTGTGTTGGCAACATTCGCAATTTCTGCTGTGATACTCCCAATGGTTCGTTTGCTTGAAACTTCTCTGGCTTACTCCAACACCTTTGCAGATTCTAGCTTCTTGCCTATCTCTCCCCTCGATGTTTTCCCTGCAAGTGAAATTGACGGGAACGCCATCACTTTCACCGTAAGGGCTGAACCTTGTTTCCTTTCTCTCTCTCATTGTGGTTCCAGGTTGATTTCGACGAGAACCAAGGGACATCTGATGACACGCAGACTGGCGCTGGCTCAAGTGGTATCCCGGACGATGAAGTGGAGGAGGTTTCACCGGTGTGTCCTTTTGTGCTCATTACCTTGCTGTCTCTAAACAATCCAGTTTTCATCTGTGTTCATCTCGTCGCCCAATGCCGCCTCCGTGAGCTCTCTGGACCTTGAATCCGACTGGGCGATCACAAGCTGCGATCCTGCGAGCGACCAATCTCAATCCGTGAGCTCAGATTGGCACCCCTGCGAATCGTGCTCACAATGCGTCTAGGTTCTGGCTTACTGCACGTGCCCCATCGAGGACGAAGATTGTGGTTGCGGTCATGTATTCATCGGCCAAGCTAATGATACGATCGTCAAACTTCCGGAAACCTGTGGACTTGGACCATACGCTCGTGTGGTTTCGCTTGAGCCTCACCCCGATCAGACGGTTCTTCCGGCGGATCACGCGGCGAGGAAGAGGAGCACTGATCCGGTCTTCTCACTTGTCTTCGACTACTTGTGAGCATTTTTTCGTACAGTTCCAGCTTGGTTACAGCTGACCTTTGTAGATTCACGGACATCGCGGAGGAGAATGGGCCGGTATAGTGCGTACTATTGCATCACTGCATTTTTTAACCGAGTTGACAACCCGTAAAGCATGCGGGCAGACATGGTAAGAGCAGTGCCTCAACGGCTTTTGCGCTGCTGATCTTCCGCCAGACCGACTTGCCTGGTTATTGGGAGGAAGTAGTCGAGGCCACTCCTGACTCTACCACCGATCCACTCCGAAAACGCGACTTGAACTTCCATTCCCCGCGCGGATTGGAAAAGTAAGCAGCATCTACTCTCTGGTGCTTTTTCAACAACTCTCTCTCAGGCGTTGGACTGGCTCATTTGCAAACTGGTATGTGTATCGTGAATAGTCGTTACCCTGGCTTATGGTCTATAGGCTCTCGAAACTCAACACCCTCACCAAAGGGGACTCGATTTCGAGGAATTACCATTGGTCCGACACGTATACAATTTTCCATCAGGAAGAAGTAAGTTCAACCATTCGTCCTTGTCGCGTTCCGCAAATGAATTGGTACATAGGCATGCCCCAATTTCCAAAGCAGTCTCGATATCAGTAAGTGGCTCCAATCATGTTCATGCTTTGACCATAGCAACTCTCCACAGGTGTTTCCGGGTACGGTCCTGCAATTCAAGCCCAGGCAGGCCTTGCTCATTTTTCTCTCTCTTAGGTTCGCTTCAGTCAACAGTCAATTCGGATATTATCTCGAGGCTAAGATCGTGCCTCCGTCTATACAACAGGCATATGTGTATTTCAAAGCCGGTGCCGGAGCGGAAGGTGCGGATGAACTTTCCTTGTCTTTTGATTTCAATGCTAACGGATCACAAAGCCGCTTTCACCATCACCGGCGTTGCTTCTGCTTCATGGGACAGCGGGCGCTATGAGCTAATCAACTTTGGGTTCCCTGGACTGTACGTGTGCATTCTTGCAGTGCAACCTGATCTCAGTATTTCCAGTTACTATCCCGGACTGCTAACGCTTGGTCCCTCGGTAAGCAATGCTGTTTTTTGGATGTCCCCTGAACTAAACCTTGGGAAGCTGCATTTGTATGGGGAGCTTTCCGGACAGCTCTCACTGTCGGGAACGTACAAGACCTCTGTCATGTACAATTTCCCTCCTCTGGACTTGAGCTTTGGCAAACAAGACTCCAATGCCGGGCAAAGCAACTTTGGCTCTGCAGTTCAGCCCACCAATAATTTCGGCAGTATGGTATCCCTTTCTCCCTGCAGACTCTTTCTGATTGTTCTCTTCAGCCGTTGACTACAATGTCGGGTGGAATGTCGAGCTCACGGGCTCTGCCGATGTTCATCTTGTACCGAGTTTGCAACTTGGCATCAGTATTCTCGGTGGTAGTCTCCTTGACGGACAAGTCTTCGTTGAAGCGGATTTGTTCGCGGGGCTGTCCATCACGGGAAGTGTCTCGAACTCGGTAGGTCCCTAGTTGATCCAGAGGCCATCAGCTTATCTTTGAACAGGTCGCGCCAAATTTCTGTGTCACACCGGTGTATGGAGTCAATCTCAACGCCGGGTTGACTGGTTCCGTGCTTTTCTGGGAACCCGGTCCAGGTGCGTTCTGATAGTTTCCTTGCCATCACTTGAATGCTGATGCGCGTTCAGTTGCAACCACCTTCTATTCGGTTCAAAGCGACTTGGGCTCCGGCTGCTTCAACAGTGTTGACGAGCCGACCGCGTCGGATAGTTCTTCCAGCAAGAAACGCACTTCGCTCGAAGCCTTCGCGGGTCAGTCACTGGTGTATTCAGCCTCGGTCGGTGAGAGATTCTCTCTCGAGCCGTCTGCGCGTACCGTCAGCCCCACAAGTAGCTGGGAGCGTCCAGGCCTTCGTGGGGAGACTGAACTCGACAAGCGCGCCATACCCTTCCTCCCTGGGAATCTCTTCTGCCCTGCCGTGGATTCCGACATCAGTGCCGACTCTTCGAATTGGTGCGCAGTTTCTGATTCAACCCATCGGAAGCTGAAACTCGTTCATAGTGATCCGTATGCGGGGGCTGCGGCTGGGGTGTCTGGGTTGTCTCGTAGGCATATCAACGAAGAAGCGCTTCTCCGGGAGGGGTATTTCATTCCGACTCTGAACAACACCGACATTGGCAACTATGTTTCCAAGGAAGCAGAGCTCTATCACACTCTATCCAAACGCGCCAGTGACGGCGCGTCGCTCATGAGTTGTACAGGTGGTTTCACCAGTGAGTTTTTTTTTTCGTTTCCATGGTTTATAGTACTGACGGTTCGTTTTCCAAGTACCCATTGCTGCCTATCAATCACTGAACGTCAATGGATACTACGACCTGGCTTCTCCCATGACTTTGAGTGGTAATGTCAAGGGGTATTCTATTCCGCCGTACTACACCGGGAAAACGTAGGTTTCTCCAGCGGTGCACTACACTTTTACTCACAAGATTTGCTATAGCGCTAAGGGTCTACCCTCTCTGACCGCTACAAAAAACGTCAGTTTTCTCTCTTTCTTTTACCGCTCGAACTAATTCAGTGGCATAGGGAGCTGTCATCTACGGACGGGAACATGTCTATGTTGGTGTACTTTTATGTTCCTCAGGCGTGATCTCACATTAGTCGCAATTCTAGGAGCAGAGCATGTGTGAGTGCGCTAGCCGTCGCTGTCGTGTTTGACTCATAGATTTCTCAGCGAGCCTCTTCATCGACTACCTCCAGCAATTCTCAAATGTCTGGACCGATGGTTCAGGCGACGACTTCTGTCACTGGGTCCTCCACAATCTGTTCGTCTTCGTACACCCATGTTTTGTCTTTCGTGGGATTGATCTGAGACATACAGGTTCACGACCCCAGCGTACATGCCAGCCGGAACCCTGCCCGTCAGTACACAACTCGGCAACTGCTACCCCTCCCAGAAGAATTCCAAAAGTGCCGGGATTCCTGTTCTGGAACAGCGTGCCAAGTGAGTATCAAGTTCGCCTCTACCTCCTGCCTCCGGACACTGACGTGGATGCAGCGAATACAAGCAAAGCGCGATCTATTTCCCGGAGTTCGCACAAGACTCAGCTCTGTCCAAGACGCCGGGTATTATCAGCACATGTAAGATTGTCATCGCCTTGTTCTTTTCTTGCGACTCAACTTTGTCTCAGCGACGTTTACCGATGCCTGTCCCACGGCACAAGTGGCAACCCTTCGTGCTCTGGCGGCGATCACTCGTGAGTAACTATTTGTTCCCGCTCGTGCCGCTGACATCAGAGTCCTCGCCAGCCTTCATGAATGTGCGTTTGCTTTCGGTTTTCGTCTGCCTGTATTGATATGGACCGGATTGATCAGAGCCTGGTTGCCGAAAATGCCTTCACACGCAACCACGACTGTATAAGAGGAGTCTATGAGGTACGAGATTCCACTCTTCTCAAAGCACTGATTCTGAATGGTTTATTAGACTTGGTACACGGAGTACAAAGTAAATAGCATTGGCACGGCGCCGGCGGGCGGTATCCCCACCGTCACCGAATTCATTGACGAGTATAATTCTTGGTGCGCAGTCTTGGGCGTACGAAAATTCCTTGTTTAACCTCGAATTTGCAGGGTCAAGACAATTGTGCAGGGCATGCAGCCCGCAATTGTCGCGGAAATGGGGCGGCTCATCCCTCTATTCAAAGGCAATGCTCAAACCGATGTTAAACTAAGCAGTATGTTGCATGCATTCTCGAGAGCCTATCTGACGGTTTGAACAGCCAATGCCGTCCTGTCGAATTGGGCCAACCTCAGTCCTGCCGTACCCGCCAGCAAGTCTTGGCAACCAGACAATAACCTGGTCAGTCCCTCCACGTCGCGCCTGGAAAACTCTCACTCGAGTTCTAGAATACTGCAACGGGTGATGTCGCGGGTATTGACACTGTCACTATGGCCGATTTGACCGCGCTGATGAACGGGTGAGCTTTCCTTCTCTGGGCGTGGAATCGGGCTGATGGATTGTTAGTGTGCCAGCGATCAGTTGGGCGGGCTCCCTTCCTTGAGAACACAAATATCTACTCTCATTATTTCAATTTATTTGGGCCAATTAAATAATATTATCGCGACGCGTTCTTGCATCAAACACATGATCGCGAATACACGTGGAGAGCTTCCATATTTGGCTGTTTACGGCATACATACCGCTCTTTGTCTCCCTCCTCTCCTCTCTTCCATGGTCGAACTGCTCGATGCCCGCAGCGTGCGGTCTTCGTTGAAAGACCCCATCCACGACTACAGTCAGTGCCGCACCCTCGTCAGCAGTGAGGTCCAATCTGACGGCCGCCAGTCGAAGTCTCACCGCTCCTCTGTACCATCATTGATACGTACGTCCTCTGCTGCCTGGGCAGCGACGCGAGCGCATCTGACGCGTGGGTTCAGACCACAGTTCCAGCGTCTAAGACATATCAAGCAACTCGGGACATCGTATCGCGTCTGGGCGGGCGTCTCACATAATCGATTCGAGCATTGTCTCGGTGCGTCTCAGTTGTTTCTGCCTTGGTTTTGGTTTTGAGTCCGACATTATGGCCAGGTGTAGCGCATTTAGCGCGTCAGATGGTGCAGCACCTCCACGACGAGCAGCCTGGGCTTGGGATCACCGATCGCGATATGTATTGCGTGCAGATTGCTGGGTTGTGCCATGATCTTGGACATGGACCGTGGAGTCACGTATGGGACTCGCTTTTCATACCCACCGTTGCGTGCGTGCTGCGTTCATCTTCTCTTTGCGTTCCCCTGACTCAAATCGCAGTCCGGGCAAGAAATGGAAGCATGAAGACGCTTCGCAGATGATGTTTCGGTATTTGTTGAAAGACAATCATATCGAGCACTTCTGCGAAAAGGATATCCAGTTCATCCTCGCGCTTATTGACGGCGATCGCAGTCTGTGCAGGTGCGTGGTCGCTTCTTTCGACTTGCCGCGGGGTGATTGAATTCCCTGCCTAGTTCTGACGAGAAACCGTTCCTGTTTGATATCGTCGCCAACAAGCGGAATGGTTTGGACGTCGACAAGTTCGACTATATTCTCCGCGACAGTTATATGATGGGGGAACCCAGCAAGATTTCTCTCCGCCGTCTCATCAAGAGTGCCCGGGTCATCGAAGACGAGATCTGCTACACGATTAAAGATGTCAACCAACTACACGAAATGTGCTACACGCGGTTCAAGTACCACAAGATGATATACAATCACAAGACTGGTGCGTCGGTTGAGCCAAAGTCGAGGATTTTTTGCGTGCTCAAGTGTTCGAAACAGCCAAGGCCATCGAGTACATGATAGTAGATGCCCTGATCTTGGCGGAGCCCTACATGAAGATTGCCGAGCAAATCGAGATTCCGGAGAAGTACCTGCATCTGACCGACAGTATCGAGGAGCGCATCAAAGCCAGCACGGCACCAGTGAGCCATTCATTGACTCCTTTCTTTCACGGATTGACTCGACTCTTCTTGTTATAGGAACTCGAAGAATCCCGGCGGCTTTTCCGCCGCATCGACACACGCGATCTGTACAAGTTCGTTGACCAACGGGTCATTGAGTGGGGCCAGGACGCCGTTTTCCGTGAGCATATTACCAGCGAACGCGTCGTCCAAGAGGCCAAGGCTGTTGCCACCAAGGAGGGAACGAATATCGACATGTCGCTGCTCACAGCCGACTCGGTCATTGTTGATTTCACGACGATGCATTATGGGATGAAGGAGAAGAATCCGCTTGATTTCGTCAAGTTTTATTCAAAGCATAATCCGAATAGTATGTTGCTTGGTTTGCTAGGTTGGATTGCTGATCGGTGTTGTGGTAGAGTGTGCCCGCGCGCAGAAGAACGATTATTCCATGTTGATGCCTGCCGTTTTTGCGGAGGTGTATCTGACAGTGTTTACGAAGCATCCACAGTGCGTACTATCTCTTTCCCCTACCCTCCACATTAGCCAACTTCTCCTAGGTACCTCGGTTTGGTGCAAGCAGGCTACCGAGCCCTCCTCACACGAGTACCGGAACCAGATTCACCGGCGACGCCCGAACCGCCGTCGACGCCCACACGGGACACCTCGTCTGGGACCCCAAAGAGGAAGGGTCTGGGGCGCACGGGGTCGATTAGTGAGAATTCGTTTACGACTGTGCCGATTGATTTTGGGACGCCGTCAAAGACGAAGAAGCGGGGCAGAGATGTTGGGGAGGAGGGGCATGGGGAGGGGCAGAGGGAGGCGAAGAGGCGGGCTTAGATTGGGTGGGTGGAAGGGCGGAATAGAGTTTGGTTACACAGAGATTCGTATAGGGCGACATGCATTCTCATTTTTAAGCTGAACTAGACATCGTACAACAAACGGGTTTGAAGAAATCGTAAGAATCCCCCTAATAAACGAGCGCGAACTGGTTGCAGTTTGCGGTCAACTGAGAGAATGCCCGATTTCCGCTGTTCCAGTCCGCCGCCTCCGAGTTGTGAGGTTAACCCAGACGGTGCTGCATCCAGTTCTGGAATTCACAATACTTATTGAGACGGCAGCGGTGAATCCTCAAGCAAGTATGTACATATCAGCAATTTTTTCATGTGTTCACTTGGCAATCGCGTTGCTTACCTTGTAAGTCGCGGGGTTTCCAAGGGGTTTCCACCGTAGATCCGGCCGGCAACAACGTGCTATTGGGAAATTAGAGGTAGTACTTTTGTCGGGAGGACTCCCCTGCCAAGGAAAACGACACACGAGCAAGTACCAATTCGTAGAACAACGCACAAGGTTCAATGGCAAGTGTCTGATCCATGACAGTCAACGACGAGTACGGGACGGTGCTCACTAGGCTGTTATGATGGAAAAATCAAGCTCGCGGCTGGTTTGGTGTGTGTGATTCAGAACTTGGTCCGGGCTTGCGAGATCGAGAGCTTCACACCCAGTGTCAAACTTCTGGATGAAAATATACGTCCGAGTCAAGAGTGTATGTACTCCAACTGAAAAAAGGATGTGCGTTCAGAGTGGCGAGATTGAATAGAGTATACTAATCCTAACTCACGCAGATACTTGGGTCCCAGTTAAGAAGAAGATGAGAATCCGAGTGTTGTTTATTGCCCGATCTGGAGGAAAGCGCGACCGCTGAAGGGAATTTGGAGAGCAGCATTCCCCGCCCGTAGAGGTGCAGGGTAACCGCATACCGAAGGCCGGAGGCAAAAGGGCTAGAAAACAATCGACCAGAGGCTGGCTACATAACAGAGTCACTGACAATGTAGACACGTTGGCCAGGGCTGATTTCTCCAGAAGAGTGGCATCCCAGCTCGCAGTCCGAAGTCGGCCCTCCGTGAGCAACTTCTTCCGCCGCGCGACAATGATGGCCTTGGTAGGAAACCGGAATCCGATATGGAGACGGCACGGGTAAGGCACAGGATTCCCCTTACGACGAAGCAACACACGACCCGAGTCCTTGAGGGGGCACGCGGCTCGGGGCGAAGCAAAGAAGTTGGGTACTAGATCGGAGCCGTAAAATTAAAGTCCACTGGATTTCGATTGGTGGCCTTGAAGAAATTTCGATGAGTCTTGCACTGCAGCGGAGAGAGAAGGATTAATATTCGAGCGATGGTGGGTGTCTCTGGTCAAGCTCGGATTTTGAGCGGAGCTTGGCAGCTGAGTGATGGCATCGGCTTGCTTACCTCTTGCCTCGCTACCCACACCCTTCTGGCTTGTTCTGGCCTACAACGAGGACGATGTGTGGTCATAAAATGAAATGCGCCACAGGCTTCTTCTCGCTCAATTTCCCTCGTTCCTTCGAGCTCGACGGGCGGGATGAGCGGTGCGTACAATCTTTTTTTCTCTCGCTCCTGGCTACACCGACTGAGCACACCAGTAGACGACGAACGCTCGAGTGAAGACTTGGAGGATCCGGACTGGAGCGTTACACTATACGCAGAGACCTTGCAGTTCCCGAGGCCACCAGCATCCCCTTCATGGAGCGTCTCAGAGGCCGATACAAGTCTCCCAGCGACACCTAGCTCACCCACCTTTCCCCTACAACCTTTCCGACCTCTCCGAATCACCAAGCGCGCCTTGTCTCCTGGTGCCGTGTCACGATCTACCGCCTCGTCCTTTTCCACTGTACGAGGGGTCGAGGATGAAGAGGAGCACCGACGTGCAGCCCTACATCATGCCACCCCCCTTGTCCGTTCACGGTCTTCTTCCTACAACCCCCCTCCATCGCAGGTCGAAGCACGTCGTCTGGCTTGTGGGAGACCGAGTACCGCAGATGCTGTTGGCAGCTCCTCGACGCCCTTCATCCCACCACGTATCCAGCCTCTACGTCTAGCCAAACGTGCAGCGCCACAGCAGGAGAGTGACGTTCTGCCGATGCACACGGCCGACTTGATCGCCCTCACGCACGCACCACCACCTCCTCGCTGTTCTTCCCTTCCGCCTGGTGTATCCGATGCGCCAGGGAGGGCTGCAGCTTTTTCGAGACGTCTCGCGCCGATCCAGACTGGGTGCGAGGTCAGCCTGGCTGCTACCACGCCGAAGGAGTGTGCTTCGTCGATAAATGACGAGGCATGTGGTCGATCTTGCTCTCCGCAGACCGTGTCATCCACATCGAGAGGCTTCTACCCGCCTGCCGTCCATCCTGCATCTTCTTGCAAAGACTTACGGGGGGCGACTTGCCTCTTGGAGCCTCGTCCTTCCCCGACGGCTGCCACTCCGTCCTCTTACCGTCTTCCCTCTACACCGCCCAGGTCTCCAACGACCGCCAGGTCACCAGCACCTTCTCCGGGTCTTACTTCGTCGGTCGAGGGCGTGGAGGAACATCATTCCCCATCACCAGTCATTTCACCTCATTCCCTACGTCGTCGCCCCCGAATCATGATCCCCAATGCATGGACCCAGCGCGCTCCGCCTACACCACCAACCCCGCCTCCATCAGCCGTAGACTCTGTCTCGGCAGCGGTAGAACTCTGCAGCGTCGGCAAGGAAGCAGACGATGATGAGGACGCTCCTAAGCTCTCCCCGCTCGTTGCTCCGCCGTTGGAGCTATCCCCATACGGTGGCTGCGTTTTGGAGCCAGAGCACCCCGCTTCATCACCCGTCTCGCTTTCAGCGGATTCCAGCGCTGATTGGACGTTGCTGAGCATATCCCCTGCTTCCTCTCCTCGGCCTTCGCCTCCCCCACGCCGTCCGCTACCACCACCACCCGTGCCGCCCAAGGCCGACGTCACCCAGTCGAAATCAGCTCCAGCTCTCACTCTCACTCCGGCTCTGGCCCCACTGCGTTCGCGCTGGTCCACCTCCACCCTCTCCCTCGCACGCTCCGTATCCGCGGTGCCGTCCGTATCTACCCCCGCTGTGCAGCCGAATTCAAAGACGTTCACGTCGTTGAGGCGGTACATGTACTTTACGAGCGGCAAGGACCAGGATTATATGTCGTCGTCGTCGACGAAGAGCAGCAAAACAAAGTACAAGCCGTTGCCTTTTGCGCGTACTTTGAAGCCGAAGCGGGCCAAACCAAAGCCGCTTACGGTGGCGGATGTGCGTGTGCTTGGTGCGGTCGCTGGGTGGTAATTTGGAGAGTTGGATGGTTTGTATGTATTGTTAGTCTACTTGTGTACTACTACCTGCGTTTCTTGTAGAACCAGACTCACGAATTCGTGTGTTGTAAGTAGATCAGGTAGATAGGTTATTGGACCTACTGTTAGAGTCGCGCCTCGGGCAGATTATTTGAATCAAGAACCCGACTTGTTCTACTTGTGGTTTGCTGGCTGTCGAGAGCAAAACCAAGCGAAGACCGCCAGCGATCTTCTTTGATGGCGTCATTATCTCTTTCTTCCTACCAGATGGCCACTGCTGAACTACGCACCCGCCTGATTCAGATTGACGAAAAAGTCAGCGGTCTCGAGTTCCAGCTGGTACAACTCCACGCGGGGCGGCAAACCATCACCCAAGAACTCGCCGCCGCTGCCGCCTTGTACCCCGTCCTTACCCTCCCTCACGACATCGTGTCCGAGATCTTCCTCCAGTGCATAGACGGTTACGAAATTGGCATCCCGGTCACTTTAGCAAGCGTCTGCTCGCCGTGGCGGGCCGTCGCGTTGCACACACACGGCATCTGGACCCAGTTTGAGGCCCGACTCGGTCAGGACCGCAATCCACAGCCTGTGGAAGACCTATTTCGAATCTACGTCTCTCGATCTGGGTCCCTTCCCTTGGATATTCGCATGCATGGGCCCGACTCGAGAAAGCCGACTCATGAAAACATTTTCCGCCTCCTCGGAGAGTGCTCGACACGGTGGCGGAATGTGTACCTTGACACTTGTGGCCCCGTCGTTCTTTCAGAATATATTCAAGGACCTTTTCCCCACCTCAGACGTTTCCGCCTGGCGTCAAGTGGGCCTCTACCCAACTTACTTGACGCCCCAAATCTTGTCGAAGTGGGGTTCCTGGAAATGAACGTCCCAGCAGAGTGGCGCTTCTCCTTCCCATGGAGCCAGCTCACGATCCTGCGGTTCAATCACGTCGGGCTGTTGGGATGTATCAAGATCCTGGAGCATACGCCAAATCTCGAATTACTCGAGGTCGAATCCGAGGACTACATGGAGAGAGCCATCTCCCCGCCTCGTGCTCTTCTTCTTCCGCGCCTGCACACTCTCATTCTGCGTCTTTGTGAAAGTCAACGGATTCTTCCGCACCTCATCCTCCCAGTCCTCCGGGAAATCGACATCGGCGACTATGCCATATGGTGGTGGCGATCCGAAACGCAGGAGCTACTCACCAGATCCGGTTGCGCTCTGGAAACCCTACGCCTCTCATTCACTAATATCGACGATGGCGGACAGGCAGTGACCAACCTTCTTGAGGTCACACCGACCGTCCGAAACCTCATAGTCGACTGCCACGGCTTCGATAGCGAGGCCTTCACATCGTTTTTGGATGGCTTCATCCGGGATTCCCCCGCTCTCCCGGCTCTGGAGTTCCTAGAGCTGAAACGGTGCGAAGCTAAAATGGCGCTTCAGCCTCTCGTTCGGATGCTTTGTCACCGACGGAGTTCAAGTGCCGGTGAGGGGAAGGAGCTTCCCTTCGCCCGGCTGGCTTCGTTCAAGCTGTCCTTTGACCAGGACCCATATGAATTTGAGAGGCGTTTGGAATCGCACGATGAAGAGCACGACAAATGGGTGCCAATCAATATGAACCAACAGAGCGCGGAAATGCAGGCGGCTCTGGTTCGCCTTGGCGAGTTGCGTGCTGGAGGCTTGCAGGCCGATCTTCGGTCTGATTTCAAATGGTTTGACGAGTATATCACTGCGGGAATCGTGCGTCGCATTTTTTTTACTCAATTCTGATTCCATTCTGATTTTCTTGCATTCGTTAGATCGAGGAGTTGCAATCGTGATGGATTGGAAGGGTTCTGCGATTCATCTTCGATTCAGTCAATGCACTGAGTTAGATCGAATAATGGTGAAAATTTCAACGATTAGTTTACATGATACATACTCCTTGTCCAGGTTCTAGGGCTTTAAATCTATTCTGAAAGTTGTGCCAGACATGCTCCCAATAGGGACCCTGGGCAGCCTGAGGATCTCCGCATTTGACTGCGGGCACCGGAGCTGTTTGGATTTTCTTCCCCAGATCTCTGAGAACCATGGCGAGCTTTTTCAAACCTCCATTCAACGCCGCCATTTGCAACACCTTGTCGCTGACATGGAGAATGGTGGTTCCGAGGGCGATGTTTGATGATGCCAGTTCGTCTTCCGTTAATGGGTTCAGCAGGGACGGGGCCATGGCCGCCCAGATCGATGATTTGGCGAGTTCTTGCAGATTATTCATGCTCGTAGTAGCGGCGAGGTTGAACGATTCCCAAATCTGTGAAAGCAACTCGGAAGCCAAGGTTCGTGGATTCTGGTGTTGTCGAGTTAATTGAGACCAGTCTTGGTCCTGGATCTGCCATGCACCCCGCAGGACCGAAATAAATTCAAGCGCGAGTGTTTCGTACATCCACAGATTGGGTGCCATACAAAAAATGGTAATCCATGCAAAGAGTTCTTGTTGAAAGAGTGAATGCCAGCTGGGTATGTCCACTAAATTTTGTCCGATCCTGATGTATTTCAGAGCGAAGAAATCTGGCCATCTCATAGCCATTTGACTGAGCAGATGCCAGACCTTCAGGTCCTGCATTATGATGTGAACATCTTCGTCTTCAAACCAAGGTTTCTGACTTGCACTGGTCATGAATGTGAATATCAGGCTGGCATCCCTGTATGAGGGCTCCTCAACAGTGATCCATGCAAATAAAAGTATTTGCAGTGATGTGACTGGGGGCTTGGTATCCAAACCACCTCGGAAACAGAGGATGGTGTAAAGGATGTCCATCACTGCGGAATAAAAATATCCTTCGTCTGCTTGTGCACGCACAGAGTGCGGAATGTAATCTAGAGCTTCATATATCCAACCAATCTGGTGGAACTTGATAGAGTCCTCTTCTCGGGGATCAAAATATAGCCTGGTAAGGCTGAGTGTTGGATAGATGATGTTCAAAGATTCAGGTAAATCATCCGGCCGGCAGGAGAGCAATCTGCAAAATTCGAACAGGACTTCAATGTCATCGGAATTTTCGATGTAGTTCGTCTTCTTCAAATCTTGAGCTGCCAGCCGCACAGTGGTCTCAACCACTCTTTTGATAGTCACAATTCGAATGTTTCCTTTGTTCATTCTGGTGATGAGATTTTTGAAAAGTTGAACCATCAAGAGGGTTTGAAATTCACTTTAGAAGGAATTAGATGTTGAAAAATGCAGATAATGAGAAATCCCACCTCTTATTGACCCTGATTATATCCTCCTTCCTTGGGTTGCCTTCAGAAAGGAAGGAATTCAGGCAAAACAAGTAATCAGCAAAGAGTTGACTGTCAATGTTGTGTATATCTGTGTGAATTGCCTTGAGGAATTTTGTGAGAGCCAGGTGTGGATCCTTCATAGATGGAAGAATATGCAGCATCCATCTTGTAGCAGATATATTTGAGTTGAAACATAGGCCTTGAGTTGACCCTGAGATGATGCTCAGCACATTTTGTAACTCCAGAGTCCCTGGAAATTGCAAGGAGACCCGAAGTTTGACCCAATGATCAGGTTCCTCCAGAGTTGAACTGGTAGCACGCAAAGTGCAATAAGCTTGCCCAAAGTGAACAGCAAAGTCAGACATGCCTTCTTTGACATTACTGACAATGTAACGTGAACCAAATATATGATAATCCAGGCATTCCAAGAAATTGCTCCGTAGTCTGCCCATGAGAAATGGAAGATTTTTTACATTGGCTGGCCATTGGAGGCCCACAGCAATTTCTGCACAGATTGAGAGGATTTTGGGATCTGTAGTGGTTTCCAGCATCCATGATACTGCATGTACCTCTGGGGATGTGGTGGGCAAATCACCAGGGAGAGAGAATGTGCTAGATGATGTGTCTGGTATGCTGGGACTGGATGTGGGCAGGAGATAGGACATGATAGGTTTCTGTGTCCACAAGTTTTTGAATGATTGAATTGAACCAATCAACCTGTCCTGGATAGCTAACCACAGAAGCTGATAGGTCTGAACTGAGGCTACAGCCCTGAAAATCCTCAGGGCAGTCATACAGACATGGAGCAGAATGGGAGCCAGAGGACTTTGGAAGGGAGAATCCGGGGAGATGACTGCAGATATGAAAAATGCAGAGTAGGCTGCAATTCCAACTCCAGTAAAGGATAAAACCACAATTGACAGGGCATGGTGGACTGTCCAGAGATAGACAGAGAGTCCCACAGCAAATACCAATAATGCAAATTGGAGCATTAGTGGGAAGAGTTGCATGATTGTGTCCAATTTCCATCTGCGAAGACCATCAAATTTGCGCTGTCGCTCGAGACCACGGGCTTCAATTGTTCCTCGCTCGCCGGCAGAGGAATAATACATGAGCCACTGCTTTCCCAGAACAGCTAGGAGTGCAGCCAGTAGAGTGGCGCTGAGGCTAACAAATAACAGGCACTGGGCAACTAGAACTGTTGATGGCAATCCGAGTAGAATTCCTGTATCTGTGGCTGGTGTGCCAGGAGTTGCCTGGATCTCTGGCTGAATCTGGATAATGAAAGCAGAGGTTACTGCAGAAAAAAGACCAGCCTGAATGAATTCTGAATGACTGAAGTCAGCGGCTAATTGTGGAACCTACGAAAATCAATGTTGTATCAAGATCCGTGCTATATTTCTGCTGGTAATCCTTGTCGAATTCGTCCGAAATAGTCTTGTACGTGTTCCAGAATGCGGTCTTCGTGTCTGTGGAGGACTTCTTTGGTTTGAGATCCTCGACAGCAGCATGCAGTCTAATAGAAATTACATGAGCGGGAATCAAATCAATGAAAGACAGATCTATAATGGAACTCACTTGTTCATTTGGTTGTTATTCTCTTGGAGTAGCTCTGTAACGCATGCTCGTAGCGCGTGGACGAATCTGGTGTGAGTTGGTCATCGCTTCCCAGGAGCCGCTCCGCAGCAGAACGGACCTTTCCTCGGGCAGCACCGAATCCTTGGTTGGCGTGGCGGGGGAGTCGAGATGAATTTGTGGGCCAGTGACGCCGGGCTCACGCTCTGGAGGTCGATCCATCCGGTGCGGGAGACGTGGAAGGAGAGGAAGAGCGGTGCAAACGGATCACCGATGATCTGATTCAAATCTGATTCTTGTCTTTCTCCATATCGTTTCGTCATTGCGGGCGCGCGGCACCGAGCCGCCCTCTTCAACGTAACACGGGCCAGCCCAGGTCTACGGTCTGCTACGACTCCAAGTGAAAGACCTCCGGGAAGTTGCCAGATGCGGCCCTGTCTCACTCGCACACGCTACCCTTCCCTGTCGCGCTTCAAGTCCTAGCCATGGAAAAAGCAGAATGAAAGACGCGTTTCTTGGTGCCAATTTCCACAAATTTACGAAATGTCCATCCATCAAGCACCCACAGTTGCCTCCCTTGCCAATCTGTCACGCTCTCTCGCCTTCATCTCCTCTTGAATCTTGATTCTCCTCGGTATCACTGCCTCCCTTCCTCCCTGGATCTGCCACCCGTCCAATCCCCCTGAGGAGCCCAACTCGCGCAGCGTCTTCTGCTCCACCAGACTGTACTCGCCTCCCCCTGAAAGGCGGAACGGCGCCTTGAGAGATACAGGTGGATTGGTGATCACCCGAGGGACGCGGGTGACGTTCTTGGTAGCGGAGTGGACCATGAGCGGGTGTAGCAAGTACACATCGCCGATCTCGCCCGTCATCTCGTGAAAACTGGCGTCGGAGGCCAGCTCCGGGTTCTTGACGATGGCTTTATAGAAATCGAGCCGGTCGCTGCCCGTCGACTCGGGTGTACCGCGCGGGTGCATCCAGGGAGTCACACCATTCGGGTTGTTGAACTAGGTAAATTCGTTCATCAGCAGGGGCTTCCGAAGAAGAAGGAACGCACCAGATGCTTTGCGACGGCTCTAATGCCATCGGTGCAGATCGCAGTACCCCCGCCGCCTGGACCGATATCGCTGAAGATCGGGATGACGAGCAGTGCTTGTTCGGGCGAGTCGAGAAAGTGAACGAAGAAGTCGCCGTCGACGTGCCAATTCTCTAGGTCCCTCGGTGCAGCTGGACCTTGACCGTCTTTGCCCAGATTGACGATGAAGCTGTCGTTCCACTTCTTGGTGCCCTCAGTTATACGATCTTCGCCGCCGACGAGTTCGCAGATTGCGCTCCACGCTTTGGGTGCGAACTCGGAGATGGGGACGGAGGTGTGGGAGGGCATGTTGGTGCGCTCGGCCGTCCAAGTCGATTTGTCGGTGGGGGACATGCCGAGGCGGGTCCATAGATTCGAGGTGAATGCTCCCGAGGTCTCGCGGGAGAAGCAGCTGGGCACCTTCACGAAACCGTGGGTTAGGAAGTGAGCTTTCTGCTCGGGTGTGAGGACGCTCTCGGGAGCCATGGTGGTGTGGTGGTGGTGCAGAGGAAAGGCCACTTGAACACGCGTCAACGCGAGAACTTCGGCTCAATATGCTTTCTTCAATTTTGGGAGGACGCCCTTGTGACCCTCTCCTATCGACGGCGAGCTCCTTCCGGCTTCTGTGCCGCGTCCCAAATTGCGGAGAAGTTTCATTGACTTGGGAAACTTGGCGGCGAACCGGCTGTGACGTACGTGCCATCTTTCAACCGTGAACTATTTCAACCTCCTTCTGGTTCATCGCTCCCGCTCGACGCCCTCGAGGTTCGATTTTGGACATTGCTGTTGAAATGCAGTCGGCGATCCACTCTCGAGAAATTATGGGTACTTGATGGGTTTGCGCCAGAATTGCTGACAGGCCCTTCCAACAGTGTTTCAGGACTGCCAGAGACTCCGCGGACTAAATGGGCTGGTGGATAATTGACTAATTCGGGTTGACACCGGATAAACGGAAATGTGTCACAACCGCGGTAAAACGGACTCGGACTCGACCACCACATACCCGGACGGCGTTCCCTCCTCTGTTCAGACCCACCTCGCGGTGCGGCGGTTCCTACACTTTGACCATGGCCACGACGGCCCCTGCCCTCTTCGAACCGCTTAAACTGGGTGATATCACCATCAAGAACAGAATTGGTTTGTACCAACACTCTCAGCGCTTCATGCTAAGTAGTATGGCCACAGGAATGAGTGCGATGACCAGAAACCGCGCCGATGCGAAACGAGTACCGACGGAACTCATGCGGAAATATTATCTTCAACGAGCTCTTGGCGGTGCGGGAATCCTCGTCACGGAAGCCACCTTTATCTCTCCCCAAAGGTCGAAACTTGCTCGACTCCTTCCATGCAGCTGAATATTCATCGCTCCAGCTGTCAGTATGACCGGAGTCCGGGGATATGGAACGCGGAGCAGGTTGCGGGTTGGAGGAAGATCACGAATGTGGTGCATTTGGCCGGGAGTAAGATCTATTGCCAGGTACGTCGAGCGATAGCCACTTCTCTCGCAGATGCTCAGTATGTCTTGCAGCTCTGGCACGGTACGGATACATCTCACTGGTATTTGAAATTTCGCTCATCTCGGTGAACTTTCGAGTCGGTCGTATGAGCATCCCCGATAACACCGATGGACCGAGCGCCGAGGTGAGCGGCCTTTGTTTGTTCAAGCAGATATTCATCATCGCATCCTTAGGTCGTTTATGCACCTTCGGCAATCCCGATACGCGGCGAAACCACCTCGTGCTTTCATTTTCTTCCAGGAAAGCCGGGTCACGTGGTGGTGCGTTCCTTTAACTTCTTCATATCCTGCTCTCAACGCGCCAGCGCAGCCCACAGCTATCCCAGACCCACGCGTGATAATCGCCCAGTTCAAGACGGCCGCTGAGAATGCCAAGCTGGCTGGGTTCGACGGTGTTGAATGTATGTTTCTGTTGGCGACATATTACTGGCGCTCGTTGAATCGGTATACAGTACACGCAGCGGCAGGGTTTCTCGTCCATCAGTTCCTGGACTCTACCTCAAATGTACGGACCGACGAGTGGGGCGGTAGCGCAGAGAATCGCGCCAGGTTTGGTCTGGAAGTTCTGAGAGCGTTATCAGAGGTCTTTGGGCGGAATGTCTCCCTGAAGATAAGTCCCGGTGCGCGTACTCCTACGGATTATTCAAGCTACTCAAATTTCAACCAGCCGGAGGTCACAATGACATGGGCATGCCGCTGGATGAAACCGTTCAAACGTTCAGCTACTTCGTCTCCGAAGCCGACAAACTACAGCTCTCCTACATCACACTATCCCGATACGCAGCGAACATGGCTCCCGTCGTCGAGGGTAAGCGAGTTCACGTACACTCTCCGAGCATGCTGAAACACTTTCCAGGAAAGAAACGCGGAACACCGCACGACCTCATCGGGACGTACGCCCCGCTCATCAACAACGCCCGACTCTTCGTCGTCGGGCGCGTCACTCCCGTCGAAGCGCAGTCCCTCGTCTCATCCGGTCGCGTTGACGGCGTGTTCTTTGGCGTTGGGTGGCTTACGCATCCTGATTTGGCGAAGCGTATACAGCATGGGAAGCGGATCGATAATATGTTGGCGGTGCCGCATTTGTATGGGGATGCGTGCGGGGGTGTTGACCCCAGGATTGGGTATACGGACTATCCGGCGGTTACGTATTAGCTCTAATGTTGTGAGGCTTTCAGGGTTTGTGTATATATTGAACATTAGACCTTGAAAAAAGTACCTATGACGTGCGGGTATAGCATTCTGCAAATACCCCTCCTCTACGGCTAGAAGGGGCGCTGGAGGAGCGGGGCAACAGGAATGTCCCTGTCCTGGGCTCTTGGATCACTTGGAAACATGATCTCCCTCGCGTCACTCCTCGTGTTATCGGGGAGCAGCCTTGAGATGCGAACTCGGCTGCCAGGGGTGACCACGCCCTTCCCACAAAACTGCCAAAGTCCGAAAGCGTAAACCTCGACACAAAGGCGGTTCTTCTTCCATTCCGTCCAGGGGATGATTGAATCGACATCCCGGCCACTACTCCCAACGTAGAAGCTCCACGCAAACGCCTGGTTGTGTTCAAAGCCGAAAATGTTAGTGGAGTGGTAGAATTTTTTTTGTATGGTGCGGTGGTCAGCTCTTGCAATTGGTCATGGTCGTTGAAACAACGAAAAAGAGTGAGCTCACGCCGATGCGGAGGTTTTGACCAGGCTCTACATGCGCTGCCTACCTACGGCGACTCAGACAACACGCTGAAGGAATGGATATCCCTGCAGCTTGGAAGACAGTGTCCGTGGAATGCAGGTACCAGGCCTTGCACGCCACCCGAGCGGCAGAACGGAGACATTGCCCACATCGTGCAACCAGGGCTGGAAGATATGCTACTCAGTGAGGGAGCACGTCAGATCCTCGATGAAGTGGCGCGACACCCTCGCCGTCAAGCAGAGATGGACTCCGGTGCGGTCCTTTGTCTACTGAACGCCGCAGACTTGAGAGGGAAAAGAAATTCGGTGTCGGGCGAGTCGACCGACTCTGGCTCGGATTTATTCGGGTCGGAGCAATTGGACTCGAGTAGCCCTCCAACGTCGGCGAATGAGGAGCGGAGTCAAGGTGAGTGCTGGGACCATATAGTCATCGAAGAGGGTGCGTTTGCGACCGGGCG
>JARKIF010000356.1:0-25337 GCA_029378245.1 Roridomyces roridus | reverse complement strand
GGGGGGACGCAGATGGAGGTGGTAGGGTCTCGTCCGGAGCAGAAGGTTTGGTCGGAGCAGTCGGATAGGAATATCTTGGAGGCGGGGTCGAGGCGGTTGTTGTCCGAGGAGCAGTGGCCGACTTGTACTGATACGGAGGCAGGACGAGGGTGGATAGAGTAAGGGCAGGAGGAGGAGGGTGAATAGCATGGTGCGAGGGAGAAGGGTGTACGATGTCAGCCACTTTCGGCACGCTTGTTCAAGTCAGCCGCTCCGAATGAGACGTTGCGCATTGTACACTGCGGTGCAAAAATAACTATGAGTTGCCAGGGAAAACGAAGAGCTTTGAAGCAAGTGGTCATGGCGAAGGGAGCGAGGTCGGATGCCATCAGTGATGTCAAATTTCTCTCTCTTGCCCTTCATCATCGTTTCCTCAATACCCAGCTCTCAGCTCCTGCGTTTCCCAAGCTCCTCACATTGAGGTGTCAAAACTCTCTGCAGCTTCTGGTCTTCAAGCCCCGACTCTGACCGATGACATCAGACCATCCCGACTGCCCAGTCGGTCGGCTCCCAGCGCAGTGCGCAGCGGTCAAGAGACTCTCACCCTGGACTCGTTCCTGAACTGCGTATCCATCCTCACCGCAGCCGCAGCCATGACCGACATCCATAAAACCGGCGCTCCTCAGACGGCGAATCTATGACCGAGCCTCCTCCGAGCCACCAGTCCTCTACTAGTACTACTAAAACAATGTCTACTTCTCCCAACTCCTCCACCGCGTCGCTCCTCGCGTCCACCTCATCCACATCCTCTCAGTCGAAAGACTACCAAGCTGCTTTCGCGGCTCTCCAATCGTCGTACGGCCTGGGCGGATCGGTGCCTTGCCTCCCTTCCAAGAAGAAGCCGTCGATGACCACCACTCCCGCATATGTGCCACCACAGAGCGCGGCTCCAGCGAAGAAGGACTACGCGTCCGCCTTTGGTGCCTTGTCCTCGCAATTTGGACTCGGCGGCACCATCGCTGCACCTGCGAAGGCTCCACACATCTAGGTTCGTTCATATTTATTTTCCGATGTATCCTTTCTCATGCATGGGCACAGTGGTCATCCCATCGCGAACACTCCAATATCTCAGGGATTGTTATCGTTCCCCGCCAATGGCGAGCACGCCCGGCCTCCATTCGAATCAAATCCAAACGTCGAGCGAGTTTTATGGAGAGCAGATTTCGGTGGTAATTTATCATGTAGCCGTGCTAGAATCGAGCTTCTTTCTTGTCGTAGCCATGCAATTGGGCTGAAACTTCGGGAGCAATCGTACAAACTCCGTGCATTCCACTCGGGTTGAATTATTAGCATATAGTATTACAATTTAGCGTAAGAGCAACCCATGTCTCCCCTGACAAATAACGAAAACGACAATGTTCAACCGCGAGTTGGCGCAACGCGTGTGCACCGGCAGATTGGCGGAATATGTCTAGGTCACTGCTCGGAGCGGGGTGTACAGAGACTGAAACTTTGAGGCGGGAGGCCCATACGTCAGCCTGGACAACACGAAATCTGAGAAGAGTTCAGGGGTGAACGCCAGCCTCGAATGGCAAATCAGATGGGCGAGTCGGGGCGCCACTTGATGGCCTGAATCCTCCCGTGTCATGGCGCGCAGAAACTGTCGGTGATGAGCGGTATTTCGTCGTTCAGCCCCTGATCTCCGATTTCAAGGCTCTCGAGGGCCTCGAGAACAGAGAGGATCTCCATCACTGTTCTCCGCGATATTCACCTGAGACACTCGCAGTGTTTTCAGACAACGGTCCGAAGGCAGAACGTCTCGGATAGACCGAGGAATGCCAAGTGTTTGGGCGGGCGGCCAACCCAACGCGACCTTGGGATGCCCATCGTATCCCAGAAGTACTTTCGTCAAGTTGGGTAGAGTGAGGCTCGAGAATACCTGTGTGAATACCGAGGCCACGTGGTGTGGATCCGGTGGGCCACATACAACCGCTCTGAGTCCCAGGGTGTCCAGGGAGGCGGCAGTGATCAAAGGGAGGCATAGAGCAGGGTCCCAATTTTGTGGCAAAATCGAGGGGTCGAGGTCAAATATGAAGTAGAATCCGGCGCCATCGACAGTTCGGGCAGCAATCGTAATAAGGTGTGGAGTTCGTTGTGAAGCGGTGTCACTATGCACGAAAGATCGTTGATTTGCCTGCGAATGGTTCCAAAGGTGTCCACGTGCAGCACGGGCGCAGCAACCAATATCCTGCGCAAGCACGGAGCCACCGCGAGAAAATCGAAGGGCGTAACAGGTTTGCAGTGTTTGAGCCGAACTTCGCCATTGACCTCGAAATCCTTGAGGCGAGGCAATCGGCCTCGCAAGGCCGATGTGTCCACGCCTTTCAAGGAGCATACGAAATGCACGGTCTCCCATCGGTGCGAGTACTCTGCTAGTAGATCGAATATGCGGGGATGAGGAGGATGGCGGTCATAAGTTTCTCCTCTGAACCGGATCCAGAGTGGCGCTTCCCGGCTGCGTTCGAGATGAGTTTTTAAAAGCGCGATTGTCTGTTCCAGAGCGCCCTCTGTGATTCCGTGCATCTCGAGGTGGGCCCACAACGTAGGAGTCCCAAGCGCGATCGTGTGCCATTGTGAGCACACCCGAGAGAGCAACAGTAGCGGGGCGTTTGCAAGTCGCTCCAACTCTGTCTGTAGCGACAAATTCGGGATGGGATGTGCTAGGAGTGTGGGGAAGACGCCGGCAATAGCACACAGAAAGATATTCAACAGAGTTTCGTTGGGAAGAGAGCGAATCCCACTCGTTGGAGGCATTGAGGTGGGTGTGTGCCTCGAGTCGGAGTCACACTAAATACACTGACTCGGAAAAAGTAATGGATCACGCGTGGTTCGAAATTGTTTGATGCATTGCTTCACAGCCACGCCACTTCTGGGCAATGTTAAGGTCTCCGAAGGAAGCTTACAGGGTCTAGTATATACCCGTAAAATATTGAGTTGCCTGACCCTCTCCTTGCTGTAGCAGAGCGATCACAAAAATGAAAGTGATCCATTTTAAAATCTGGTTTCTGTCAAATCCATGTGTTTGATCTTTTACCTGGACTCAATGGGGCAGGTGCAACTTGTTAAATGCTGAGCCGGCGGGAAATGGAACCGGAAGGATACCAAGAGGGATTGGTGACCGGAACAACAGAGATCACTACACCACAGAGGTTTAGGGTGAGTGAGACTACCCTGGTCAACGGGAGAGGGAGCAGGGAGGATGTCAGACAGCGCAAGGTGAGGAATACCAAGCAACGTTAATTATCAACTGAAGATACATGAAAGTGAACCTAGGTTTATATACAAAGGCCATGGGAATGTATCTACATTTGGAACATGAAGTATATGTGAAACACCTGAGTGTAATTGGAATTTAGACAGAATTAGGTTTAGTGGAAGCTTGAATGGGAAATAGTGGAATAAGGCTTGAATGGGAAATAGTGGAATAAGGCTTGAATGGGATATAGTGGAATAAGGCTTGAATGGGAAATAGTAGAATAAACCTTGAATGGGAATTAATGTGTCAAAGCTGAAACACATATGCCAAAAATGCACGGATGTAACACAACTGGAGATTGGATTGGATGATGATTTGATGTCTGTGGAGCAATTCTGGGCCCAAAAATCCGCTCTCAAGTGGGTTGGTTGTGAAGCCCTTGGTCAATGAAGTGGTGACCACTAATCCGGCAAAGGTGCCCATGGCCCCGCCAGTAGTCTTTAATGAGAGGTCTCAAGCATGTATAAGGCAACTCTCCCAATACTAAGGAGTGCCCCAATTACACAGGCAAAGTGACTGTGACCACCTCACACCCTATCAGGGTCGAAGAACTTCAACCACCGTTTGGCCACGGCCCTTTGGTGGCCTTGATATTGAAATAGGGCCTTGCACGGTGTGAAAATCCGGCTGAAAACAGTAGATGCGGGTCACTGAATTACACTTAGAGTGTAAGAAAGGCAACTCATGCAGACGTGCATGGTGGGTGGTTGCCTGATGTTGATTTTTGCATGATCTGTATATACAGCCTGAGCAAGGAGCCTCCCAACAGCCCCTGTAAGCCATATTTCTGGGTCTTGATTGATCAGTTGTGCTCTTTGGGATCCTATGAGATGCCTAGAAGATGCACAGACTCGATGGTGTGATGGTTGACCCTATGGGAAAATCCGGCCACAGATCAATGCTGAAAAACAACACTGTCTGGTGTCAGGGCATATATGGAGCTCTGTTCCTGTACCTGGGAGATTGGATTAATGGAGTAGAGTATCCTAGGCTTCATCCTGGTCAGTTTCTGTATGGCATTGACACTCACGACACCTGAGAACAGGTGCTGAACTTTCAACCCAATGTTCAGCTTGGCCATGAAAATTGAATGGAAGACTCTGCACATTGAATTTCCACTTTTTGAGGACAACTAAGCTTTTCTGGCATCCATGAGCTCCCACTGACAAGTTATACCATACAGTTAAGTGGTCCTGGGCACACGGGAGGATTATTTTACTGATTTCTTCATTTGATGTTTCTCAGTCCCTGAGCAGGCCGGAAGTGCACTGCTTTGGGTCACAGATGGAAGATGGGATAGTGAAGAGGAGTTGTACAACATTTTAGCTCATTTGGGCCAGTCGTTGCAGTGTTTCACGCCAAATAGCGTGGGTCAACCAAATGCAGAATAACAAATGGATCACATGTTCGCGTTTGACACACCACCGAAGCCGAACAAAGCCGATTTCAGACTCCGATTTGTACCTGCTGATAATAGCCCTCCTAGTGCTCCTACTACACCCCACAACCAGTTTCCAATGTCCCTCCATCGGGCTTGACACCGCATCCAATTTTCAAGATTTGGTGATCCATTACTTTTTCCGAGTCAGTGTACTCCACCGAATGATCCGCCGCACGGGACCTCCCATAATATTAATAGACTTGGAACTCCTCTTTACAGGGACCTGGGATACTGAGGAGTTTATCCTGAAAAAAAAACCCTCAACGATCGGGTCCTTACTCCACGAGTATCCAACGAGTATGATCCCGAAATATAATTTAACATCTCGAGTCGGTTGGGACTCAACGGTTTCCTTTCCGACTCAGACAGTCACTCAGAATTTGCTCAGAATTGGACAATGATGGTTATGGACAAAAGAGACACCCTGTAAGTACTTAGTCTGTAGATGACCGTAGGCGTACTTATGAGGCGGTTGTACGTAGGACTACGGTGGGCTGTTGTTCCTCAATGGGACGGGAGGGTGTCGACCTCGTACCAGCGGTTGAATTGCACTATGAGCTCAGATAGGCGAGCAATGTGGGAGTTATCGGGGGACCGCTCAGCCTTAATTTACTCTCTCTCTCTCCTGCGACGCGGCGACGCCTCTATAATAGATCAACATAAAAAAATTCGACTATCATATTTTTTTATTGATCCGAGTCTGACATTCGGAGACTATGCGACACCCCTCGTGTGTATCTTGGCCTCGCACCCTCATAACGCGCGGCGCAATATTTTCTACTATCATATTCCTCGTTGGGGTGAGTTTCAGAGTTTCCTCTACAGGCGTGTCGGCTGGCAGCTTGGTAAATTGTGGCCCGAGGCTTCAACCCCTTCTTCAAGTCGTTCAAATCTGCTTTTTTTTTTTTCGAAGCTCGACTCTTACATGAATACTGGGGATGTCTGTGCGTCAGAGAAGCACAATGTTAACAACTTCCACATTTTCCCGGTGGTTCGGATGAACAGCACGGCGTTCTCGACATTTTCAATAACGACGCAACCGGCTGGAAGGGTGCCAGGTAGCGTAGAGGGTCGAGAGTGAGCTCAGAGCAGTGAGTTCTTCGTTGAACATCGCCTATTTGAACATAGCAGATGCACAATGATTCCGGGGATCATTGTAGTACGAATCTCATCTGAATGGCTACATTCAGTTATCCAGTAACAGAATGGTCAAGGGGAAGGAAGAAACACGGAGAGAAGGCCGGAGTGGTGGCCCATGGGAAAAGCCTAGAACAGCAGAGGGAAGGAGACGCGCGGCAGAGCTCAGAAGACGACGGACACTTGCTGCGGGAGAACCTTCTTCTCCCTCCCGATGGCAAGACTTGCACTACTGCGAAGACCACTGTTTGCCAGTCCAATTTTCGCTGCAGGTGCAACTGCCCGGACATGGACGCTCCCGTCCCTCCAATCCCTGCTTGAACTGCTGCCGCCATTTGTCCTGGCAGTACCAGAGACGCGTGTTCAGTGCGCGTTGGGTTCGAAGGCAAGCAAATTTGGTACTTATAATGTATATAGTTGCCCTGAATACGCAACAGCTCTCGGTAGCAACAGGTATACGCTGCCTCGAGCCGCCGGCACCCCAGCCTGAAACACAAGAGACCAAACAGAAACGAGTGATAGGAATAGTACGACAGGGAGCTGTATGGTAGAATGTCCTCGCAAGGCAAGCGGAATCGGAATTTCTGTATCCCCACGAATCATCAGTCGCGGATCGAGAGCAAAAGGAAAGAAGCTGCTGCTCACCATGGGTCCACGTCTCCATCCGTCGCCTCAGACTCAGACTCTAGTGCTTCTTCACTGGGCATGCCCCCGTCCCTCGACTCGTCCGCCGCCACGAAATTTGTTGGCACAGGGACACCAGGACTCCCACCCCCATACACCTGACCTCCATTCCCGATAGAGTCGTCCTCTTCACCGGCACCGGCAATCCTCCCGACATTCCGTTGCCGACGCCGTCCAGCTCCTCTACCTCGCCTTGCCGCGGCACGGTTCTGTAATTCGTCTGGGCGCAGGCGTCCGTAGGCAATCTCATATTTGCCGCACGTATCACAGACCTAATAAGCCGATCAATGTGGATACTTGTGACAAGATTGAGATTTAGGACGCACCACTTTGCCCTTCACAAGTTTACTCCTTCGCCAGACAGGACGCTCCTGCCGTCGTCGATGGTCAGTCAAGGAACACTCGTCAGTAGTGGCGATCTCGTACCGTGGCTCCGCAGTTGTGGCACCTGCGGTGCATTCGGTCACTCTGTTTGACGGCCGCGTCGTCGGTGTACTCGACTGGCCCCCCATGGACGACGGGAGCGCCAGCGTGACCGTGATCGTAGGTGACTGGCGGTGGCAGCGTCTCCGCGGAGTAACTGTTTCCTTCCGAGAAGGACAACGTGGGCATTCGAAAGTAGTTGTGGTCAGGAGGTGGGGGCATCCACTGCTGCACGGGTGAGAAATCGTAGCGCTGATATGTCGACGATCCTCCAGGTGGGGCAGGAGGCGCGTACAAGTACGCGGTGTCTAGCTGGCCAGGCGTGGCCGGTGTGACAGGCCACCGGCTCGACGACGGGACAGATTCGACGGTGGGATGCGAGAATCCTGGGCGAGGGGTGGAGAACGGCGGTGGGGAGGGACTGTAGTGGAAAGAAGATGGTTCGCGGCGTGTGGATGATACAGGCGCATCCCAGTAGCCAGTGGCGGGCTGGTCAGACGAGGGCGGTGTGACAGGCCACCGGCTCGACGACGGGACAGATTCGACGGTGGGATGCGAGAATCCTGGGCGAGGGGTGGAGAATGGCGGTGGGGAGGGACCCCGGACTGTAGTGGAAAGAAGATGGTTCGCGGCGTGTGGATGCTACAGGCACGTCCCAGTAGCCAGTGGCGGGCTGGTCAGACGAGGGCGGTGTGACAGGCCACTGGCTCGACGACGGGAAAGACTCGCTGCTGTCTAGGTCTGTGGATAAAGGCCAAGAGTCGCGATCGTGACGACCGTAGCGCAACGGGGCAGACTCGCCGGTGAGGGGTCTGTTTCCTGAGCGACTCGCCCAGTGGGCAACGAGCGATTGGCGTCGGCGAAATTGTTGTTCAATGTGCGGGGTATAGGCTATCACAAGCGGAAGAGGGTCGACTAGGTGAGCCGGGGCGGGCGGGGCGGGCGGAGGCACCGTAGGCACCGTAGGCACCGTCGACGACGTCGACTCCTCGTCGAGATCTGAGGAGATGTCAGTCTAGCTCGCCGGCGTGCATGAAGTACCCACCACCGTCCCCAATGTCCGTGCGCTCGTGGCTCTCGCGGGTGTTCAGATAGTTGGTGTTCATGGGTAGAAATGAAAGAGTGTGTTTGTCAGGGGTCTATGCCCAAGACTGTCATCACCCTCGATCGCGAAAACGCGGAAGCATCAAGTTCGATCACGAACGCCGAATAGTGATGTAACGGGCCCGGCTCAGCTGAAAGCCCGGGCTTGGGCCCGGCTTGGGTGGGCTCGGGCTCCAAATTCTCCAGGCCCGAGCCCGAGCCGTCGACAAGCCGAGCCAGGCCCCAAGCCGCGGCCTGAGCCCGGGCTTGGCACAACCGTCAACAAAAACCCGCGGTGCCGTCAGATTTTTCCGTGTCCTGATTTGTATTTGTCAGAAATAATGGTAAGAGCAGAATTCGAGCACTTGTTGCCTTGTAATTGTCTTAAACGAACATCTCTTTGCTTGCACGATATGACCGGATCTTGCCGAGGTGCGATTTCACAAATCTGCCACAAATCTGCAATGTTGACACGGCAGGCATTGATATCAGTATGATATGCGGTACTCGGCAGACAACTCTGACACCAGTTGCATCAAATATCAGTACCGGCAGCCAGGCCCGGGCCTGGCGGACTCCGCAGGGCCTGAGATTGTCGAAGCCCGAGCCCTAGGCCCACCCAAGCCCGACACAGGGCCCGGCTCGGCTTCACTAAGCCCCGGCCCGGCTTGGTCGGGCCTGGCGGCCCAGGCCGAGCCTTTTACATCACTAACGCCGAAAGAGGACGATGACGTGCGATTGCGTTGACGGTGGCATTGTCGAAAGACACAATCCGCCAATATTCGAGGACGCAGGACGGATGCCACATGTCGGAAAAACGTGATCCGAATTATAATTGGACGTGGCTATTATGGGATGATAAGCGATTGTAATAGATTGTGATCAATTTTGATCAACATGCGAGAAAGCCAACAATCAATCAAACTGCGCTGGGGACATGCTGGTCACGTCACGCTCTATCCGGAAAGTGCACAGGTCACACAGCAGCCTCAGTGAACCAGATTACCACCGAGATTGGGAAATCCAGCCCACTTGTTCATAGATTCTCCTCAATTATAATTCAATTATAAAAGGCTGTTTTGATTATGATATTATTTGTTTATAATTGGTGTATAATTGATTATAATTGGATTATAATTAAAAAAGGCTTTTTCCGACACAGAAGGGGTCGCCACGGGTTGGGAGATCAATCCATCGGGGATCACGCGTCAGAATCTAGAGGAAGCGAATTCGTGCTGGTCGGCCTCAGTGAGCAATCGTTGGACCATGTAAAGGGAGGAGTCAAGCAAGAGTCAGGACGGAAATTTCTCGAGCTTAGCTAATGCAGTGCCCAAAAATCGCATCTCATCTTGATCTCATCTTGATCTCATTGTCGGAGTTATTGAGCATACAATCGCGAACACTTGAACATCTAGATCTCGGGAACTGCTGTCGTTCCCCGCTAATGGCCAACGCGCTCGGCATCCATTCGGTCAGGTTTGGAAGTAATCGGACGTCGAGCGAGTTTTATATGGAGCGCAGATCTTGTTGGCAATCGCAGACGAATTATCATGTATTCGCGCTGGAATCAAGCTTCTTTTTTATGGTACTCTTACATTTGATCTGAAACTTCGGGTGCGATCGTACAAATCCTCGTGGTGGGACGATGGTCAATACGGCCGGCGTGGATTGAGCACAGGAGGAGCGACTTGTTCCAGTATGAGGTTTCGTGCATCCGACACTCGGATTGAATTGTGCCACCACTATTATTGGAATTTACACCAAAACGACTATATATTCCTCGACAAATAAGAAAAACGACGATTTGTAACCGCGAGTTGACGCAACAGCGTGTGCACCGTCGACTGGCGAAAGATATCTGGGTCATTGTTCGGAGCAGGGCGTATACAAACCAAGAGTTGCGAGGCGGGAGGTCCATGGGTCAATCGGGACAAGACGAATTCCGAGAAACATTCAGGGGTGAATGCAAGCCTCGATTGACAAACGAGGTGCGCGAGTCTGGGCGCAACTTGATGGCCCGACTCATCCTGCGTCATGGCGCACAGAAAGCTGTCGGTGATGAGGGGTATTTCGTGGCTCATGGGCGGGTCACCGATCTCGAGGCGCTCCAGCGTCCCGAGGAGAAACAGTATTTCCATCAACTGCTACTCCGAAATTCGCACTTGGAACATATGCGTAGCCTTTTCAGGCAGCGTCCGAGAGAGGACCGACGGCATAGACCGACGAATGCCGAGTGTACCCAACCCAGCATCTCCTGTGGATAACACTCGTATCCCAAAATGAGTGTGTCCAAGGTCGGTAAAGCGAGGCTCGTGAATAGCTGGCTGAATGTGGAGGTCAATTGGTGTGCATCCGCCTGCACACCGGCTGAACAGACTTTGCATGCCAGACAGCGTAGGGAGGCTGTAATCGAGGGGAGGTATAGCTCCATTTCCCAGTTTCGTGGCAGAATTGTGGGGTCAAGGTCCAATGCGAGGTAGAATCCCGCTCCAACGGACATTTCGGGCAGTAAACGTAGTACGGTGTGCAGTTCATCGCGATGCGGCATCACGATGAGTGAGAGATCGGCGAGTTGCTTGGAAATCGTCCTCAAGGCCTCCGAGCGCAGCAATGGCGTAGGAAGCCTGATCTTGTTCAAAAAGGGGGCTGTCTCGAGAAAGTCGAGCGGTGTGACAGGTTTGCAGTGCTCGAGACGAACATCGCAAATGACCTGGAAATCTCTGAGACGGGGCAATCGGCCTCGCAAGCCCGACGTGTCAACGCCCGTCAAGGTAAGATAGGCGCAGTCCGCATCCATCGACCGTGACATCAGTGACTGTCACGCGTGACTGTGGCGTGGGAAACGCGAAATCCTGGAGGTCAAAAGTGAAAACTGTCCCAATTGACGAGAAACACTCAGAAAAAAAAATCGGAAAAAATTCGATTTTTTATTCATGTGCAGGGATGAGTGGGTCATACATGGAAAGGTGTGTGTGAGTCTGGTGTGAGCACGTGTGAGCCAGGAGTAAGCTAAGATCACCCCAATCGGAGCTTGATTTGGCAGGTGGTCGGGTTGCCGAGACCTTGGCCGGTGCCATCATTTTATGATGGCAATCAACGCAAGCCACATTCGTGAAAAAAGACCTCAGCTGCTTATTTTTCTTGCAGCTACTGCATGATAAATGTATCCTATACACATTAGAACATCCAAAGATGGCAGGGACGGTGAGGATGTCCATAGATATGGTGCTGATTTCTGTACACGTGACCGTGGGAAACGCGAAATCCGGCGAACTTTTTCTCCAAGTCGGTGCCGTTGGGGTGCAAATGCCATTTGGAGGCTTTTCCAAAAAAAAATGAGGTAAAACTTTTTTTCACGGGCTAGAATGGGGAATCCGGAATGAAGGAACTCTAGCTACAACCCAAATGCACATTTCAGTCATTTTAGAATGTTCAATTTTGTTGTTGTCGTCGAGCAGTACCGGCGGGCGTCGGGTGTCACGCTTGATCACGTGCACCTCGATGGATGCGGACTCCGCCTATCTTACAAAGGAAATTCACTGTTTCCCATCGATGCGAGGACTCCGCCAGTAGATCGAATAGAAGGGGATGGGGAGGATGGCGATCGAAGGTTTCTCCTTTAAACTGGACTAGAAGTGGCGCATTCCGGCTGCGTTCCAGACGAGTCTTCAAGAGTGCGATGGTCTGTAACAAACCGTCTGTTCCAGAGCACGCTCTGTGATTCCGTGCATCTCGACCTGGGACCACAACGTCGGACTCTCCAGCGCGAGGGAGTGCCATCGCGAGCACACCCGGGAGAGCGACAGCAGGGGGGCATTGGCGATCCGCTCCAATTCTGTCTTTAGGGACAGATTCGGGATGGGATGTTTCAAGAGTGTGGGAAAAACCCCAGTAGTAGCAGAGAGAAAGATTTTCGACAGTATTTCGTCGGGAAGCGAGTGGATTTCACTGGTTGGTGGGAGTGCCATTGAGTAGGAGAAGGAGGATGCGAGACATCAACGAGACATTGGGACTGATTCCGATCGGCGATTCTTGCCGCGCGTTTTGGACATCTCAATCGGGTACTTCCCTGGACGAAAAGCAAAAGGCCTATGGTCTTGGTCAAGTCTTGGTCGTGGAGAGAGAGCAAGAGCAGATTGATGTCATCAACTGAGATACCTCCGGCGGTTGGCCGCCTGGCCGCCTGGCGGCCGAAGTGCGGCGTGATTGGCGCTCTCGAGTCTCAAGCCTTTTGTCTGCAACCACGACATCGAATTACTCATGCGAATCGGCCAGTTCTCGGCCTACGTGTCTGTGGATGGTGTCCCGTTAGCAGAGTACGCCCTGGAACGCTCGGATGATGGGCTCGAGGCCAGCTGCTGGATCGCTTCTGAGAGGGACAAGGTGGGCTACTCTTTGGTTAACGTCATCCGGAAATCCCATCTCGTTTTCGACTTTCAAAGCACTTTCGCGTCGAGTGGGCAAACTCTCAAGCCTCTGAAACTACCCCGATCTCTGGGCTTCTCAACGTCGATGGTGTCAAGTGTCTAGGCAAAGTTATGAAGCCGCCCAATGCGCAGAAGCCGAGCTTCACGATGGCGTTCCGGGATAGTGTATCCACGTCCACGACGACGAGAAGGCCTTTTGTTTTCGATACGATTTCACTCACTGGTTGGTGTTACCTCCGTTTCACTGGAGATTGGCCGTCACTCACTCTTCGGGAAGATGACGACAAGTATCTGAACGCGGTCGTTTCACCCCATCTCGGGACCATCAGCCTGGGGATCTACGAGGTCAGGTATGACCGGCCCCCGGTGCGTCGTACAACGGACAACCCCGCCGAAGTTAGCGTCATACACGAGAAATTGAAGACGGGAGTTCCTCATTCGGTCCAGTGAGCCCGTTCCTCGTAATCAAGTCCTATTGCAACTGACGAATCTGCGACGGTAGCTTCGGAGCTGAGACAACGGGGAGGTTTAATAGAAAGACGACTACGAGCATCGTGAGGAGGTTGGTTACTTTCGTTTTCAAGTATCGGCCTTTCGGTGAGTATTCTTACTCGCTGTCTCATCTAAGATTTTTCACCCGTCAATTCAGAATTCCTGCAAGCTGAAGGGATCGTCCCGAGAGTACAACCCGCGTCGAACTTGCCGATCGAGATCCTGGATTTGACGATGGACACGGACGAGGAGGACGTAGACAACGAGAAATTTGACATGATGGAGATTGAGGTACGTTCAGAGCAAACCCGGCCGTTGGTGCTTCCGCTCATCTTCAACAGTCTCAGCTCCGACCTAGGCCCGAACCTGCATCGCTGAAGAAGACGAAGAAGAAGAGCGTGAACTCCGAGCCGCTCATGAATACTAGTCCGGGCCCGAAACTCGAATCGTACGGAATCTCTGGTCCGTTGACGGAGACGATGGTCACGGAAGAAGAGGAGGTCAAAGAGGGATTTGAGATCAAGGTACGTTGCAAACCCCGTTTGTTAGTGTCCACCCTTATCTATATGCAACAGTGCCAGCCTTCACCCGAGCAATCGCCGAGAAAGAGGCAGCGACTCGACCCTGAGCCGACTGGGCGACGTAATCTGAGGAGGAGCGCCCAGCAGCTCATAGCCTCTGCGGCGCCAAACGCCGGCAAACCACAGAGATCTACGTGCGGGATGAAGGAGAAGATCAAACCAGCAGTGTTGGATAGGACGAAACCCGAGATCAACTTAGGCGTGCTGAAGCCGGAGATCAAACCCGAATTCAAACCATCCTTGCAATTGGCCAAGTCGCTGTCGGTCAAAGAGGAGGGTTCGGTAAAGCAGGAAGTCAAAGTCGAGGTGGCTGGGGATGGTTTTATTCGGCAGAAGGAAACGAGCGCCAGGACGAAGCTCAAGCACGGGCACCAGAGGCCCGATTCTGTGGGTGGGGTGAAGAGGGAGATCAAAGACGAGTCGGAGTCATCGGGGAACGTGTTGAAAACCCAACCGAGTCGCGACTCGGAGGCGTGTCTTGTGAAGAAGGAGGTCAAGAACGAGGGGTCCGGTTCCATGGGCGAGGTGAAGACGACTCTGTGTCGTGCCGGCGGGTCGCAGGATAGATTGAAGAGAGAACCAAAAGGCGAGCTGTCTATGGCCTCCAGTGCCGCCAAGAAGAAGGAGAAAATTACTGGGGCAGTCAAGACGGAAATCAAGAGCGAGACGTCACTTGCTGGAGTGAAGAAGGAACGTATAGTAAAGCGCGATTCTTTTGCTGGTTCGGTCAAGGCGGAAAGTAAGACTAACTTGAAGGGCATCCGCCCTGTCGAAGTGATAGATCTAACCCTGTAATCTACTTATATCTACGTATATACTATTGCTTGTTTTCAACCGAAATGACGCGATGCATGACTGTGGGTCCGCACAAGGTATACGTGTTTGCTGCGTCTATCAAAGTGTCTTGTCGCCGACAGTCTTCGGAGGACGGGATGTGCGGAGGATGTCGCCGAGGGGGGCTGGCTGATATGAGAGACTGAATTGACGACCAAAGATATAGCGACGCACAATCCCATAGCTTTCTGCATCCCACATGCCGCGTCGTAGATGTAGCGACGCGTCCACGAGGTTCTAGTCAAGCCGATCAATCGTCACGTGGGCCTGCTCATCTTGTCCTTAACCGTCATCTCCCCTTTCAATATGCAATTGGGGCAGTTCTCAGCGTCAGTCTCCGTCGACGGCGTCAATCTCTCCGAATACGCGCCTGAATACTCGGCCGACGGGACTGAAGCCACTTGCTGGATTCCATCCCAAAACGACAAGGTGGCACGACTTGGTACTAGGTGGTTCTTCCGCGGATACTGACACAATTTTTCAGTGTTTTCGCGTGGATTGGGCGAACAACAAAGCCTCCAAGCTGCGTTTGATTTCAGGCAGCCTCACTGTTGACGGGATTCGGTGCGGAGGCAAGCACATGGCGCCCAGGGACTCCCAGCACCCAACCTTCAGTCAAGCCTCTCGCGACAGCGTTGCGATTTCAGCTACTACGCGGAGACCCTTGATGTTCAGCAAGCAGGCGCTAACAGGTCGGCATTTCTTTGTCTTCCCCGACGCTTTCACCAAGCCTTCGACGTCCTAGATGACGACGAGTATTTGAACGCGTCGATTTCCCCTCATTTCGGCACCATCAGACTTGAGCTCCGACACGTGAAAAAGAACCCTCTCTCGGGCCTAAGCACGGCGAACAGCAAAGATTACAAGACCCAGATCCTGCACGAAAAATCGAAAAAGGCCGTCGGACATGCGGTACAGTAAGTTGTTCGGCACTCTCCCGCTGTTCACTCTAGCTCTCATTCTTCACAGGTTTGGAGCAGAGTTTCAATCCAAGCTCAATACGCACTTGAAAACAACCACTGTCCAGAAACTTGTCACTTTCGTCTTCAAGTATCGGCCCATCGGTACGAGTCCTTCCATTCATCCCATTCAGTGACGAGTGTCTCATTTAATTATGCTTTCAAGAGTTACTCCAGGCTGAGGGATTCGCACCGCCTCCAATTAGAACGGAGCGCGCGCCACCAATGGACATACTGGATCTGACCATGGACACGGATGAAGACGACGCCAAAGTGGAGCTCAGGCAACTCGAGGTATGATATCACTGTCCCACCTTACTTACTTCATTCTTAACGCGTCTAGGCTCGAGTAGGAGTATTGAAAAAGAAACTAAAGCGAGTCAAGCAGGAGCCCTCAGTGAAGAAGGAGCTCAAGACCGAGTCGCAACCGATCTTCGAGCCAGGAGACGTCATAGACTTGACTTGACGCTAGCCGTGTCCGGAATCTCACTCTTTTCGTAGTCCCGTGTCCAATTTTTTTTGATAATTTGCCCGCTTTCTTGAAAGACTCCCACGTTAGGAAGCGTTTGCAAGCGCGGCCATCCAGAGTTGATATAGAGCCAAATTGCACGACCGTGGGCGGAGGCAAGGAGGAGCGGAAGGAGGAAGAGTCGCCCGCTGATCATTGACGTTTGATGCACCAGCGAGGTTGCGACGTTGCGTAGACCCTTTGTCTCGCGCTTGATTTTTGTGGCTGGGCTTCAAGACCTTCATGACACAGCGGTCGCCGTTAAGGGTATCCGTGCCCTCAAAGACCTGGGATACAGATCAATAGGACTTCTGAGAATACCCCTGGTGGAAGCTCAGGCAAGGTGAGCTTGCGAGCCAGCCTGAGTGAGAGGCAAGGCAGCGAAGGGCGGACGCCGGGATATCCAGTCACGTAGATTAGATCTCTGAGATATCTTATCTACATCACCTGTCACAGGTCACGAGCCTCTTTGGCTCTCCTCCGTCGCCACCTCGCTAGGGCTGCTCTTTTTGCGCAGGCTCTCTCTTTGGTGCTTTGTCTATCCGTTTTTCCTTTCCACACGCTACTGCGCTCCTCTCGTTCTCGCTTCCTGGCCACCTCGGGCCGTCCACTGGCTAGTCACGATTTCCACGACATCCTTGCGACATCCGATACCGTACCCACTTTGGTCTGATTCCGAGGCCTCAAAGACTCAAACTTGGGCATCCCACTGGCGTAGGGGGTACTGTCTCCTCATCATCGGCTCTCAAGCTGTCACAAGGCCACGCCACTTGGGTTGCTATGCACTGGCATTCACACACACACACTCTGTTTTGGCCTCTTCTTCGATCCACCGGTCCACGCTGACGGCTGCCTTTATGCAGCTCAGGCAACCTTTTTTTTGTCCTGTCACCCTTCCTTTTCACCATCCTTTGAAGTTGGCATCCACTCGCTCTTTACTTTGTCTCGACAGAGCATTACTCCGTTAATGTACACTCCTCGGCCCCAGTCAACAATTGCCTCAATGTCATTTGTACACGCTCTCGTGCACTCAGCATACCCTCGTCCCCT
Source organism: Roridomyces roridus (assembly GCA_029378245.1). NCBI lineage: Eukaryota > Fungi > Basidiomycota > Agaricomycetes > Agaricales > Mycenaceae > Roridomyces > Roridomyces roridus. The sequence goes on along the minus strand of JARKIF010000356.1, from coordinate 8,423 downwards.
CCTTTCCACCGGCTCGGGCTCCGTGCGGCGCACCATTCCTTACAGTGTTTCTGTCTGTCATTCATTCACGTAGACCTGCCGACTACAGTGACATTTTTCTGTCCCATACTCGGCTTTTTCGCATCCAATTTCCGTCGCAACACACTTATTTTCTGCCGACGGGCGGTTACAATACCTTGCTTTGGATACTCTCAACGCCTTCCCGACTCCGGCGCACCTTGCTTTCTTTCTTCACAGCACTGGCAGTGTCTGTACAGAGAGCTTTGGTCGCCCTCTTCTCACCTCACGCGGGCTTCGCCCGCCCTCAGCTACGGTGCTTCTCCAACCCGTATTCATTTTTCCTGCGTGCTGCGGCCGCCATCCCTCTGTTACGGTGTCTCTTGGACCCGTACTTATCTTTCCTGTGTTCCTCTTACGCTGCTTGTGTGCTCGTCAAGCCTGTACTCACCTTTCGTGCGTGCTTCGACCGCCATCCTTCTTACGGTTTTCATGTGCTGGTCAAGCCCGCCGCACCCATCTTTCATGTGCTTCGGCCATCCTCCTTCAGTTACGGTTTTCGTGTGCTTGTCAAGCCCGCCGTACTCCTCTCATCCTTACTGCGTGCTTCAGCCGCGACCCTTCAGTTACGGTGCTCGTGTGCTCGTCAAGCCCGTACTCATCTTTCATGTGCTTCGGCCACCCTCCTTACGGTTTTCGTGTGCTTTTCAAGCCCGCCGTACTCATCCTTCATGCGTGCTTCGGCCACCATCCTTCCTACGGTTTTCGTGTGCTTGTCAAGCCCGCCGTACTCATTTCGTGCGTGCTTCGGCCGCCCTCCTTACGGTTTTCGTGTGGTTGTTAAGCCCGCCGTACTCCTCTCATCCTTACTGCGTGCTTCAGCCGCGATCCTTCAGTTATGGTGCTCGTTGTAAGCCCGTACTGATCTTTCATGCGTGCTTCGGCCGCCATTCATCACTCAAGGTGCTCGTGTGCTCATGAAGCCCGCCATACCTAATCATACTTCCTGTGTGCTTGGGCGGCCATCCCTCAGTTACGGTGCTCGTGTGTCATTCTTATACATGTGCCGGCCGCCCTCCCCCTTACGGTGCTTGTGTGCTCGCCATGATCAAGCACGCGCTCATTCCTCGTCCGTGTCCGCGGCCCTCCCTTTCAGTGCTCGTCGGAGGCTGTCTCATTTTGTGCACATTTCTGTTGCCTCTCTCTAGAGTGTAGTGCTCCTCACAATCTGTACCCTCTTCTTTGTGCCCCTCTGCGTATCTTGCCGTCCCAATCCGTGTGCTTCGTTCACCTTCCCTTGCAGTACTGTTCAAGGCCTGTACTCATTTCGTGCAGGCTTCCGTCACTTTTTCTCTATGATACTCCTCGCAACTTCATTCAATCCGGGCCTTGTTCTTCTTCTCCTCTGCTTTACGGTGCTCCTCAAGAACATGTACCTCCTTTCCCTGCTTAGCCCCTGCACTCACTTGGCGCACTTCAGTCGCCATTGTTTACGTTCTCCTCACGGCCTGTACTCGCTCCTTTGCGCCTGTGGCAGCCTGTCTGGGCATCTTTCCGTCTCGATGCTTAGGGTTTAGTGCGCCGACATTCATGCTATTTGGACCTTGTTGTCCTCTCTGCTTTACGGTGCTCCATGTTCTCATTCAATCGGGCACGGCGGCCAATCGCTACTTCCTCGCGGTCTGTATTCGCCTCTTCAGCCTGTCTCGGCATCGTTCCGTCCCAATGCGCGTGCTTGCCAACCTCAAATCCTGTATTGGCCTCTTCGCATCTCGCGAGCCTCTCTGTTGCGATGCGGTGCTCATTCAATTTGGGCCTTGTTCGAGTTATTCCGCTGCAATCAGCATTCGTTCACGCGCTCGGAACGCGTACTCCTCTCGCACACACACTTCCGTTGCATATCCACTTTACCACTTTTCATAGACTCCCTCACATTTGGGGGCATCATCGTCATCAAGTCCTGTTCCGCTGCCAGTACCCTCATTCTGGATTTAGCCTGATTTCAGCCGCATACAACGCTTGGGAATTGGGCTGCCAGCTCCTCCGACATACGTGTCCCTTGTTCCACAACCGCTCGGTCTCACTGCACATCATCTCACCTTTAATCCTCCTCTCAAACTTTCCGGGTCTAGCCATTACTGTCAACATAGTAACTCGACCCAGTCGGGTCTATCTTTCTTCCTCGCCTTCTGTCCACTCTTGAGATACCTCCAAGTCCTCACTCCATTTTCTTTCCACTCTCATTCCTGTCAGGGCACGTTGACTTCGGACTCGAATGTGATCGCGCACCCTTCGTCCTTCAAAGGGTCGCGTCTATCTTTGATACCACCTCTGTGATTGATTTACTTATGTTTTCACGTTGCACGTTTGCAACAGCGCTTGGCTGCACTACTACCCTCACCGTTCTTGCCTTTATTGGTTGGGATTTTCGGCGGCCTTGTTGTGGATGGGTGCACCATCGCGCACCACACGGCAAGGGAATCAGGTGATTCTACATCCACTATTGCGGAGCCCATTCGATTGGCGTTCATCCCGCGGCCATCTCCATCCACATTCGACACATCCGACCCATTGCACTCCAAGCTGCTTCCCGCCATCCGTCTCCAAGCTGCATCGGGTTCGTCTCCACGAGTATTCCAACCCGAGCGTCATCATATACAAAAACATATGCCTGGACTGCTGTCTGTCCTGGCGCGTCTGACTAGTGTTCTGCGATTGGATCACGTCCCTCATTCTTTCCGACGTCGGCTCGCTCTGTTATGATTTATCTGACACGGGCATTCACATTCTCGAATCTTTATTGTGTTCCTTCCTTGGAGTTGTCCTCCACAGTCCCCTATCACTCACTCGTCATCGATTTATCCTGGGTCACTGCTTCCATATATGGCCCAATTGGTTCCTATTCCTGACTCTCTGGCTCTCCTCGATGTCAGGGCATATTCTGACTTCATGGGCTTCGCTCTCATTGTCACGCCGGCCCAGGCTGCGCACCTACCCTTCACCTCGCCCTTCCTAATCCCTTGCCAGACCAGTTCAATCTTCCTCAGGCTTGCTTCCTTCCTCGATTTCAGGCATGCGGGCCGTTCGTTGCCTTGCACATTCATCTTATACGCAATTCTAAATTGCAACTGCGATTCTCGAGATCAAACATTTGTCAAACATCCCGTTCAACAGTCCGAGTTATGATCATCCACTCAATATTCGCACTCGCTCTCTCGGGGTCTTTCTCGGAGGCTTCAATTACATCATTTGGCGTGCTCATGCTACGAACCCACGGTTTTGTGGATCCGCATTTGCCTCCCTACCTCTGGTTTCTCAATCGTTCTTCAAGTACCTCCTTTCGTCCACTACGGGACATAATTCTGCATCCACACTAAGCTCTGACAGTGTCGGGAACGACACGCTCTTGTCTCGTGGCACAACTTCTGCATGCTCACCCGATGAAGCTCATCACATGCTATCCCATTCCACCCGTCCATATATTTCCTCAACAAGTTTCCTCCAGACTTTCGCAGCCTCAAATATTTGCGACTTGTCCGGGTTCAACCATTGTCTTTCACACGCATCGGGATATATGTCCGCGACTCACTCGTTCATTCACAATCATTCACTCACTCTTCTTTCACCATCACACTTTCACACACACTCTCCCGATGCCCAATCCCCACGAATCACCCGTACATTCTCACTGGTCCACGATCCACAATACGCACTAGGCTGGATCAAGTCTTTCATCTTTGCCGGCGGTCGTGCTTCTGCGATCGCGCTACGGCCTTGTCTTCCAATTTCTGGGTTTCTTTCCTGTCGTTTCCTTGCTTTGGGATTTGCCGGTCATTCTGGGGCCGCTTCGACATGACCAATGGCTGGCGCGTTTAGGTTTCCACCAGGCCCAGCTGGTCGGCTCGGCTAGATCACCCCCGTGATCCCTCATTGGGCTGCGATTAGTTCACTCATGGCCCGCTCTTCCCTTTCAGCTCGCTTCGTATTCACGTGTCCGTTCAACTTGAACCTCCTCACATTGTGCACTGCTGCAATCCCGATGGCTCCTCCATCTTTCATCCTTCCCTCTTCGCATCACCATGTGGGTACCTCATTCTTCCTGCATTGGGTGTTTGCGTCCCGTGGCTCCTGTCCGGGGGCCTCGGGCCCTCTCCTTGCCCTCGCGCGAGCCTGCGGCTCTGGGAGCCCCGCTCCTTTTGGGCTGCCTCGGGCTTCGTCTCGGTCCCTTGGTGGTCCTTGTGTACGGGTTTGGTCGCGTTCCGCCTCGTCGCTGCTCTGCCGTTCTCGTCGGTTTACCGCGACCAGCCAGCACGAGCGGCGCGGCCAAGCCCCCCCGCACACACCACAAACCTTTCGCCTTGATCTCCTCCTGTAGACCTACGGTCTACCCGTCCCTGTCCCTGCTGCCCATATCCCAGATTCCCAGATGATCAGGATCAGCCATTATGCTTCTACCCTCGTGTATCCACGCCCACGACATGAGCAGCCTTGCCACAAAGAGACCTCCGAGGGTCTCCCGCCCCCTAGTCTTCTTTGGCAGCTCCATTCGATCTAAAACTTGTTTTAGTCGTACCAGGGCTCTGCATTGGCGGTGTCATACACCCGAGACATTGTTTACGGTCAGGACCAGCCAGCCTGAGGATACACGCGATGTGCGCCTCGTTGCTGGAGAGGGAGGAGGGAAGTCCCAATCAGGCAATAGCGGCGGTCCTGCGAGATGAATGCGTTTTCGTGGTGCTAGGGATACATTGGGGGGTGTGGGGTTAATTCTTTAATCTAACACGACGAGGCCAGCGTAACAGTCCTTCTCCAACTCCTTCCTCATCCGCCTCAGGTCTCTCTCCAGCCAAGTGCCTCCCTCGGCCACATCCTTCTCCCAATCCGACTTCTCCTCCTTGGCGACCTTGTTCTTCCCCACCTCCTCCGTCTCGCCCATAAACTCCCTGAGCAATGCGGGCGTAAATTCGCCCATCATCTTCACACCCTCCAGGTCCTTGGCCGGCTCCGGTGACCACTCTCCCAGATTCCAAAAGACAATCTTCGGCACCTCATACCCCGCCTCCTTGAACGCCTGCCCAATCAGGCCATAAGTAGTCTCCCACTTGACTCGCTTCTTCAGCCTCCACCGGGGCCACCGCCACCGCCACTCCCACTCGCTCTAGCCGCGGATGCACATCCCTCGTGAGCTTGACATCTGCTTCGTCTCCCAAGCCTCCACGCCCACCACGCACTCGTGGAATTTCTGATCCGTGAAGACGTACACGCGTTTGAGCATATCCTCCGGCTTGACCTGTTCTCGATCGCCAGCGGGAGGATGACATGCATGAAAACGGCGTAGAGGTCCACGTTGCGCTGCCACGGAGCATTCCCCATGTCCATAACGGTCTCACGAAGGCGCTTCCCCGGATCCAGCTTGACGAACTCGGGGTCCTGCGAGAAAGTGATGAATCCATTGAACGGCGGTTTCGCGAGCTGAGCGAGGATCAGGGAGAGCGATACGGCGGGCAACACATCAGTGTGAACATAAGTCTCATTGCGGTCGCGCCCATGATATTTCAGGCACCCCATTGCGCCCATCGACCCCGAGGCGTCGAGCACAGCGATGGCATTCTCGACCGTCCTCGCCTCGCGCAGATTCTGCACCACCGTCTTCCACTGCTCCTCAAGCACAGGCCGATCCTCCTCCACAAGTGCCTCCCGATGCTTCTGCAGCTCGGGATACGCCGTATAGGGTGCCCTCAGCCAGGCCAATTCCCCGATAAGCTCGTGGGGCTGGAGCGTCGCTGCCGTGACAGAATCGACAGGCCGCCGCCGCCGCCCTTGTCGATCGACACAAGGTATTCCTGGAAACGCTCGGGATCGTGCAGGAAGAAACGGTACTCGTTTTTCTTCATGCAGACCTTGCCGACGCGGTTGTAGGGAATGTCCGCCCATCGATTGGTCGACATGAGCATCTCTGGGACGCGAGTGGCTGCCCGGAGAGGGGTGAGGATCCATCGTCTGTAGAACGAGCGGAGGATGTCGGTCGCCTCGGGGGACTCGAGCGAGAGGTCCTTCAAGGCGGTGGGGAAGTATACGGAAGGGAGGGCAAGAACGGGACCATCATGAAGGATAAGACGGGCAATAGCGGTGGAGATGTTGGTGTGCCGGTCGTGCATGGCAAGAGGGCTTGGGGCCCACTTGGGTGCAAGCGAAATATCGTGGTCTTGGCCTGAGTAGAAAAGACGCCAGTCGGCGAGAAGGCGGTCGGAGAATAAGCGCGCAACGGCAATGAAGAGAGCCCGGTACTTGGGGTCCACGAGCTTGCGTTGTATACGGGTGTGATTTGGCACACCGACGGCGGCACGCCGCGTCTTGATGCCGAGCTTCTTGGGCCCGTGCGACGGGCTGATGCGAGGCTGGACATCTGGAAGCCCATGCAGAAACTTGGTTCTGCTGCGGGATATGATATTCAGCTCGTCAACGGTAGCGAGAGCCAGAATATTCAGGAGGTCCTTCCAGTACCCATGCGAGCGTTTGCCCTCCTTGCCGCGCACAGGGGTGACGAGAAGATGAAGATTGGCGATAGCGGTACGTGGATGGTGCTCGTACAGCTAGCCAAGTGCACTAGAGCCAATGAGCACAATGAGCACCAGTTTGCATGAGGTGATCAAGCATGTACCGGTAGAAACCCTCCTTGTCTGGCCGTCTTTTAGTGTCCGAGTGCATGTTACGCAGTTTCCAGATTATCTTGAGCGTCAAGGCCGGGTCCTCCGCCCATGCCTAACTTGTGTCAACGACACCGAGACTGGAAGAGAGAGAAAGAGACGCACCTTGTCCAGAAGCTCCTTGTCCGTGTATCCCCATGCGTACTGCCAAATATTATTGAACGCAGCCAGCACTGGATCCTTCTTTGTCCTTGGGCGACGACGAGGATCACGAGAATCCCAGCCTGAGGCCTCCACTATCGGATTCCGCGGCCCAGCATCCTCGGGGAGCTTGGGAGGTGGTGACCCTGGTGGGATGAGAGTATCCAGAAAGTTCGGGTCGAAGAGTTCTGGAATTGCTGGAAGAGTCGGGTTCTGGCAAGACCGTGTGCGGGAGACATGGGCGCTGCTGCGATGAAAGCGAATGAGCGGGAGCAGTTGCCTAAACGGGCGAAGCGTCGGCCGAGCGAGCGCCATTGCGGGCGCTGCCCAGGCAAAGTCCAAGTGCGTTGCAGCAGGTGTGTTTCAGAAAGAGAGAAAGGAAAGAGAGAGAGAGATGATGCAAACGGAAAGCAAGAGGAATCAAAGATCACGGACGCGATCACCCCCATCATCTCTTGCTTCCGATCAGCACCATGGTCCTGACGCGGCGGGCTCACAGAGCCCGAATGCTCATAACCCTCTGGCTACCGAACGAGGTCCTCACTGAAATCATCCAATACGCGAACAGGCCGGACCAGGCAGCGCTTTGCCGCGTTTCGAGGCTGTTTCATGGGCTCGTTTTGCCCATCCTCAATCGAGCCATCTCTCTCCGGCTCGTGGATAAGGAGGGCCGACCCTATGAACCGATTTTGACGAGCCTTCTTCAGTCTCTCATCCGTAATCCCGAGCGTGCGGACGCTGTGCAGTCCCTGTCCTTTATTCGGTGCGTCTGAATCTTTGTGTGTGCGTCTGGAAACCCAGCTCACATAGATTTGCAGAAAGTGGGCTTATAAAGCTCCTGTCGACTATGATCTCCTGACCGATTCCATCAAGCTGATGAGGAATCTGGAATCTCTGTCTTTCAATGACTACCGCGAGCGTACCATAATTACTCGGTTGGCTTGCCTCAGCTTTCCGAACCTGTCGCGGTGCCGTATCAGGATGTCGCGCATCGGGGTCTCCGCTGCTATGGATCTCGCCACTTTTCTTTCTCAACATCACTCCATTGTTCGGCTCGTTCTGCGGATCCCTGGCATACAAGGCGGGGCCAACTCTCTCGAGCCAGGGCTGAATTTGCTCCCAAATCTGCGGCAATATCAAGGGACAGGGCTCTTCTTCGATAGGCTCGCTACTCGATACCTCCAGGCTGCTCTTTCTGCTCTCAGAGATAGAGAGCGACGTACAGGCACTCAAATCAATCACCAACCCCCACGTCCCGTTTGTTCTGTCCCGCGAGTTTGCTTCGCGGGCATTGGATAATTCGATTCAGAAGATCTTGTCGCCCCTCTCTGTGGAGTTACCCCTCATCGGGAGTCTGCAACTGCGAGTATATGACATCCACACGGGTCCGTTGGGCATCGTCAGTCAACATCATGTGTTTGTGCGCATGTCGGTCTCACTTTATAATATCAGGATGCACTTCAATATGTCGCTGCACAGCTACCAAATTTCACCCAGATTGCATACTTTTCCTTAACCAGCCCAGAACTTGAATTTTTCGTCGACGCCGAGAGTGATCAAGCCGCGTTTGAAACGTGG
>JARKIF010000355.1:0-25487 GCA_029378245.1 Roridomyces roridus | reverse complement strand
ATTTGGGTAAAACCTAAGTATACAATCTCGGGTGTGAAATCTGGCAACAAGGTTAGATGAAAAGAGACGCAACGGATGCACAACTCACAATACCGTGAGTCCAGATCCGATTCTACACCGCCGAGTCGACGTCCATCCCCTCCGTCTGCCCCTCGACAAGCCTCAAGACCGCAACACTCTCCACATGCGCCGTCTGAGGGAACAAATCGAACCCCCTCACGCTCTCCAAAACGTACTTGCCCTTCGCCTTCCCATCTTTACCACCAACATCCCGCCGCAGAATCATCCCAACATCCCTTGCCTGCGTATGCACATTGCAGCTCACATACACGACCGTCTGCGCACCAAAGCCCACAAGCTGCTCAATGAACGGCTCATCGCACCCTTTCCGGGGGGGTCGATGACGACGACGGTTTCCGAGGCGGGGAACTTGGACACGACCGAGAAAATCTGCGTCGCGTCGCCCGGCTGGAAGGTGATCATTCTGTTGACATTGTCCTTCGAGGTGCCGACAGGCCTAGGGAAGGGCGGCAGAGAGTTGAGCTTGGCGTTGATCGAAGCAGCCTGGATCGACTCGACCGAGAGCTCGATCCCTGCGACGATCTTGAAGCTCGACGCAAGCGAAATGGCGAAGAGGCCAGCGCCGCAGTATGTGTCGACTAAATGTGGTCGGGGTTGGCGTGTCACTCGGGCGCGGAGTCGAAGATCCTCTCGCGAACATACGACACCAGCGAAGGCATCACGCAGTTGTTGTTCTGGACGAAACGAAAGAAGCGGGATACTCGAACAAGTGGGGCCCACGCGCTCGCGTACCGCCCCCGTGGTTCGTCACGCAGATGTGTTTCGGTTCTCCATTTTCGGCGATGTCGGCGTTGGTCGTGCTGAGAGGGAGGGAGTCGCGGAGGATGAGAGAGACGCCTTTTTTGTAGGTGTAAAGATTCCTGTATACCGTTAGATGCGATGAACGGGCGAAGAAAAGAGTATACGCACGCAATCGCATTAGCCCGAACGGCAGGGAGGGCAGCACGTATCACCGGAGTCGAAATGGGACAGTCCTCGATATCAATGACCTTCTGCGTTCCAACCCGATTGAAACCAATGTTAAACCAGCTTGCTTGTCCGTATCGTTTTGCGGATTGTCCGGATTGCTACGCTGCGTCTTGTTGGGCGCGTTAAAGTGCGGGGTGATTTTGGTGCGGTAGTTGTATTGCAGAGGGGAGGGCATGGTGGATTCGATGGGCGGCATGGAGGAGGAGGGGATATCGGAGAACTTGGTGTAGGCTTTGACGACGACGTCGCGTTTCAGTTCAAGCTGTTTTTCGTAGGAGAGCATCTTTGGGGAGAGTGAGTGGAATAAGTAGGGTTCGGCGGAAACGCACCTGATATTGGCAGCCACCGCAAGTTCCAAGTACTTGCACTCGACGAGGCTGTCGTCGCGGATGGTGGGATTGGGCGTGATAACCTCGATGAGATCGGCGACGGAGTGCAGACGGGAGTTGTTGTACACTCGGACGCGTGCTGTTTCGCCAGGAACGCAGAACGGTACCACGACTACCCAAGGACGACTCGCCGAGGAGGACGTGGCCAGCGCGGTGCCTAAGCCAAATCAGCTCGGAACTCGAAACAGAGATAGCACACGCACCCGATGAGCTCATCGCGACAACCTCGACCTCGAGTTCCTGGCGCTGCTCGAACGGCGATTTTCGGACAGTGCCCTCCTTGACAGCGGTATCGACGTACTCGGCGCCCAGGATGTCCTTGATCTCCTGCCAAAGCACATCCTCTGAAGAGCACGCCTCGGGTAGATCTTTGAACTTTTGTTTCTTGGACTTTTTGGGAGGTTTTGCGTTGCCTGGAGGAGGAGCAGCGTCGCCTTGAACGTCGACTTTCGGGGGATCGTCAAGGCGCGCCTTCTTGGCTGCAGGAGGGCCAGAGGGGGGCGATGAAGGCTCTCTGGTAGTCGATATCTCGGCCATCGCGCGGCGAGAAAGCGAGATGGATCGGAGAGGCAACGAGCGACGGGTAAGGACAAGAGAAGTCCGGATCGCGAGCATGCAAAATTGTGCGTGTTTGGTCAGTGCGGCTTACTGCTGCCGAGTTCACATAGTCACGTGGAGCGGAATGTTGGAATCGTCTTGCGCTTTTGTGCAACCTCGGACCGGGGTAAATAGCCAGTTTTTAGCCGGAAGAAGATATGACTGTCACCTTGGAGTACAAAAATCAGTAATTCGGCGAAATTTGATAGCACGCTGGGAGTCGAACCCACGCTTGCACTCCGAGACTTCTGACTCGAGTCGAGTCTCGACTGGAACCCAAAGTCCGCTGTAGGTAATGCACCGGGTTGCACTTCTCAAGAGCCACAAACGGGAAACCTTCCACATACAAGACGAACTCGCCAAACGTCACTTGAGAACGGCGGCTCCCTCCGGAGAATCATCATGCTAGCAGATGTGGTCCGGCAAAAAAAAGGAGCACCTCTTGCAATTTCATGGGACGGCAGGGATCGAACCTAACTCCTCCAAATCGTCCATATCTAGGAATCAAGGCACTGGGGCAGGGACGTCGAAATTGGTCCATTCAATAAATTCTCGCGCCGCAAGTTCTTTTGCAATACGAAATTGTCGGAGTCCCTTCCAATCTAGTTGATTCCTAGTCCGGTTCTCTGCTCTCAAGGGGAGCAATGTGATACCAAGTTGAACCACAGGCGCGCCGATGCAGGATGCGATGCCGAGGCGAGTCGCTATGTCAGTCAACAACAATAACAGGGATTCCTGCCGCGGTGGATCAAAATGAAAGGGCGGATTTTCCACTTAGGCGAACGCCAGGAATCGAACCTGGGCTTTCCTTTAGAATCCGAATGCGTGACCTTATTCCTGATTGGAAAGGAATGTGCACCGTGCACCTCGTCCGCCCATTTGGGTTCTACCTTCGGCGTATAAGCTGTACGGACTGTTGAACGAGGGTGAGGGATATGCACCACGCACCACGTCCTATTGCTGACATCCTTGGTAGCAGATTCAGCCTTCAGCAAGCTGCGTCTACCCACGAGTCAACCCTCACATTCAGGAAGGTGAAACACAAGATTCAGTCTAGACGCACCCAAAAATCTCGGATTCATGCCAAAAGCGAAGAGAACTGCAATCGAACGTTTGGGAGTCGAACCCAAGGCTTTCTTTAAGCCTCATGCGATGGGAACCATCAGCTGGGAATGTGCGCCGCGCACCACGTTCTCTAGTCTCGATTGGAGCGAGTGATAGCAGAATGCAGGCGCCCACGCGACGCAGGATGCGATGCTGAGGTGAGTCGTTATTTCAGAGGCGGCCAATTCTTGCGTAGCTGGGACGGGAGAAAAAGTGAAAGCCTAAAGCCAGACAACCAAGCGAACGCCAGGAATCGAACCGTATAAAAGCATTTTTCACAACAAATAATATTGTTGAGCTTCTGACTGAAGGTATTGACTTTGTGAGAAATGGTTCGAGATTTTTGGCTTGGTTGAGTGCAATGGTTCATGGTTTGGGCAATGGTTTATCGTGGAGCTTGATGGTCTGGGCCTCTTTGAGTAGCTTGCTTCAAGGTTTTCAGTTCCAGCTAGATGGTTCTTGGATTTGCTTCAAGTTGCATAGCTCTGAGGTCCAACCGAAATGGAGGTATGTGGGTTTTCCCGTGATGCCGTCCAACTCACATCAAAACTCGGATCAAAGGAAACATTCTGAATTCGGCCCCGGATTCGGCTCAGTGTGGATCGTAAGGTTTCCAGAAGTTGAAGCATTTTATCTGTGTGCTGACCTCAAGGTCCCGCCAAAGCTTGTAAAAATGACAGCACAGAGCGCATCAAAAATCACTGGCATTGTGGCTCCCAATCGAACCATATGAGGGTTGCATGAGAGGATGGGGGACAGTCCGAGTCGGTCCTCAGTTGAGTCCCATGATTCCGCCATTTTCAACTTGCCGCCCCGGCTGATCAAAGGCAATGATGTGCTCCCGGCAATCAATCTGATGAGAGTCCAAGCCGATAGGCCGATCCACCTGGCAGACCGGAAACCTCAACCATCCTACCTCAACCATTGAAGGACATCTGTTTCACATGATCCTCACACCTCAACCATGCTTCGAGCACCCATTCTCGTAGCTCAACCACTGAAGCATCAAGTAAAAGTCAACCGAAACCATCGACCATCAACCATTTAATTTTTTGTGATAAATAATGTCATAGAACTGGGCCTTTCCTTCGAATCGATGGTTTTGGATACGAATTGGACAGGAATGTGCACCACGCACCTCGTCCGCTCATCCCGCCTCTCTAGCTCTATAATAGTATAGACTCGCCCCCCGATCTTCGTCATCGCTTTTGAGGCGCGAGCTGCATCCGGAAATGAGTACCCATCTCAACTAGCAGAGTAGATGAATACAAGTACCGATCGGAGATGAACGGAGGTACAGAGCCGAGTTGGACTTGCCTTGCCTTGACGAGCGGATTGCACTGTGGATCAAAATAAATGGATCAACAAATGTCAAAGAAAAATTGTGTTGACCTGAAAACCCAGTGAGACGCTGGGAATCGAACCCAAACCTTCCCATTCCCAGGCGATAGGAACACGACCTTCGGGCGGGAAGCCACGTCTTACATATATTTCGCGATCCCTGGATCAGGTGGCCACGTACTTGTCGGACAGACGGCGTATTGTTGAGTTATCACGCCGGTTGAACTGCGGTGAATGTACGATGTGGCGATAGACGCCCAGGGGAAATGGGATCCCGCATGACAATGACATATGTGGCGAATACGGGATCGGTTCAAAAAGAAAGGAGCGACGGATCCGACCAAGCGAACGATAGGAATTGAACCTGGGACTTCTGACTTCCTTTGAGAAACGATGTGCACCACGCACCTCGTGTCCGTTCGTTCGTCTCACTTGACATTTGGCCGTGTATTCTCGAATGGAGAGGCAAGCTGTACCGAATGTTGATTCATAGCCTGAGGAGCCATGGGATGGAGAGATCCTGAGAGAAGTTCACACACAAGATTCGGTTGTAGAGCCTAGACGCACCCAAAAATCTCGGATTGATGCCAAAAAGCAATCCGAACGAGCAATCGAACGTTTGGGAGTCGAACCCAAGACTTTCCCCTAGAATTCATGCGGTGACAACCAGCTGGGGATGTGCGCCGAGCACCACGCCTGGTTTTAGTCTCGTTTGATTTGTAATGATATGATACCAGAACGCAGCCGCGCAGGCGACGCATGGTGCGAGAAGAGCGAGGCGAGTTCTCTCTGTGAACAGATATAACAACGGCCAATTCTTGCATTGCTGGTATGGGAAAAAGAAAGAGTTGGTTGAAGGCCCGAACCCGAACGAACGTCAGGAATCGAACCTGGGCCTTTCCTACACTCTAAATGCGCAACCTGATTAGAAACCACCGGTCTGGTTATGAAGAAAAGATAAAAAACAGCGGATCTTTCTACGCGAACGCTAGGAATCGAACCTAGGCCTTTCCTTTACATTTACTACACTCACAACGAATTGAGAAAGAATGTGCACCATGCACCTCGTCCGCTTATTTGGGTTCTCTCTTCGGCTCATGTACCGATCCCATTGGCATTCGCAGTGTTAAACGAGGCCGAGGAATGTGCGCCACGGACCACGTCCAATTCCTGGTCTGTTTTTTGCACTCGGGGATGGAGAGGTCCCGGAGTGAATGCGGAATAAAACACTAGATTCCGTTGCAGACGCGCCGGAAATGTTGAAACCAAAAAAGAAGTGCACAGAGCACTCAAGAATCGGACGGTCGGAGTCAAGCCCAAGCCTCTCCTGTAATTGCATGCGATCCCAAACCATCAGCTAGGATTGTGCCCTGCGCACCACATCCGGTTATGTAGCCTCGTTCGGAGCGATGTGATACCAGACATCGGCGCGGGATGAGGTGAGTCGTTATTTCAGCGGACAGCAGTAGTTGAAATTACACCGAAGTCTAATTCTTGCGTAGTATGTATACCAAAAATTTCGGAAGGCCGATAATCCCAAGCGAACGCCAGGCATCGAACCTGCGCCTTTCCTTTACATAGGTTCATTCAATTTTCCTCATGAATTGGAAAGGAATGTGCACCACGCACCTCGTCCGCCCATCTCGGCGCTGTATGTACATACCAATAGCCGCCCGAATCCCGATCTTTGTCATCCCTTGAGTTTGAGGCGCAAGCTGTGTCCGGAAATGCGTACACATCAGCCACTGCAAGTTCTCGCAGTCGAACGGGTGGGATTCGAACCCAAGAAAAAAACTTGCTTACATACCATATAATAATGTGAACGCCAGGAATTGAACCTAGGCCTTTCCTTCGTATTTTGAAGTTCGGAGTCCAAACTTGGGAGTCCTGGGATTGAGAAAGAATCTGCCCCAATGCCATGCACCTCTTTCGTTCGTTCTTCTCGCCTGAGCTTTGGCCGTGTAGTTATCATATTCTCGAATGAGGCAAGCTGTATTGTTGAACTATGAGTAATGTGCGCCACGCACTCTGACCCAATTTGGAGCCATGAGATGAACGACGAGGCTGTACGGACTGTTCAACGATCATAGCCGTGCACCCCTCACGGTGCACCTCGTCGGACTGCTTCCAATTGGTCTCATTTTTCGCGGCCTAGTTAGGAGAGATCTCGAGAAAATACTCAGGATTCAGGGCAGCTGTGTCTAACCAAGAGTCGATCCTTACATCCAAGACAATCCAAGACAAGATTCAGTTGTAGACCGATTGATGCCAAAAAATGCGGTGGTACCAGGTGATTGAACGTTTGGGAGTCGAACCCAACCCTTTCCTGTAACCGCATGTGATCCCAAACCATCAACTAGGAATGTGCGCCACGCACCACGTCCGCTTCTCTAACCTCTATTGGGGCAGTACCGTACGAACAGGGCGCAGGCGATGTAGGATGCGATGCTGAGGTGAGGCAGCAATACTCGAAGTTTACAACAACGGCCCATTCTTGCGTAGCTGGTGTGGGAGAAAAAACTGAGGCCTCGGGCCGGAAAACACAGCGAACGCGAACGACAGGAATCGAACCGGTTTTGGCTACGAATTGGAAAGGAATGTGCACCACGCACCTTGTCCGCATCTCGTCTCCCTTCGGCGCTGTAATGTGTATATACCAGTGGCCTCCCGATCTTCGTCATCGCTTTTGAGGCGCAGCCTGTGTTAGGAAGTGAGTACACATCTCAACTAGCAGAGGAGACGAATACAAGCACCGATCGGAGATAAACGGAGACAGAACCGAATTTGACTTGCTTCGCCTTGACGAGCGGACTGCACTGTGGATTGAATGAATAATCAGGCGGATCAACGAATCATCTGGTTTAAAAAGCGCATGTGGACATTCACCAGTGAGACGCTGGGAATCGAGCCCAAACCTTCCCAATCCCAGGCGATGGAACACGACCTTCGGGCGGGAAGCCACGTCCTATGTACATATATTTCGCTATCCCTGGATCAGGTGGCCACGTACTTGTCGGACAGGCGGCGTATTGTTGAATTAGCACGCCGGTTGAACTGCGGTGAATGTACGGTGCGGCGATAGACGCCCAGGGGAAATGGGATCCCGCATGACAATGTCAATGACAAATGTGGCGAATGCGGGATCGGTTTAAAAAATTGAACAAAGGAGCAACGGATCCGACCAAGGGAACGATAGGAATTGAACCTAGGACTCTGACTTCCTTTGAGAAACGATGTGCACCACGCACCTCGTGTCCGTTCGCTCGTCTCACTGGGTGTATTGATCCCATTCCCCACGAATGAAGTGTACCGAGTGTTGAATCATAGCCTGAGGAGCTATGAGAAGGAGAGATCCTGAGAGAAGATCAAACGCAAGAGTCTGGACGCACCCAAAAGTCTCGGATTGATGCCAAAAAGAAACTGGGAGGAATCGAACGTTCGAAAGTCGAACCCAAGTCTTTCCTGTGTGATCTTTGATCCTGGCTATTAAAGAGAAAAAAGCCAGGGAATCCGACCTAACTAAGCGAACGCTAGGAATCGAACCTAGACCTTTCATTTACATCTCCAGACAGTCGAGAATTGAGAAAGAATGCGCACCACGCACCTCGTCCGCGCATTTGGTCTGTCTCCCTTTGGGCTATCTAGTGATCCAATTGGAATCCAGAGCAGGCTGTACGCAGTGTTAATCGAGGCCCAGGAATGTGCGCCACGCACCACATCCAATTCCTGGTCTGTTTTTTTTTTTTGCAGTTGGGGATGGAGAGGTCCTGACAATGTCACGAGTGAATGGGAAACAAAACAAAAACACAAGATTCGGTTGCAGACGCACCGGAGATGTTGGAACCAAAAAAGAAGTGCACAGATCACCACCCAAGAATCGAACGTTTGGGAGTCGAACCCAAGCCCTTCGCGTGGGCCTATTGCTTCTGTGAGCCTTGATATTAGCTGACAATGTGCGCCGCGCAGCACGTCCGGTTCTCTCCCTTCGTTGGATGTCATAACAGACCCGTAGGCGGCGGCGCGGATGCGATGCAGGATGGAATGCCGAGGTGAGTCGCCATGTCAGTCAACAAGCATACTTGAAGTGACATGTACGACGGCCAGTTCCTGCGTAGCTGGGAGAAAAAGTAACGTGGACAATATAAGCGAACGTCAGGAATCGAACCTGGGCCTTTCCTTTAGACGCCAAATGAGCAATCTGATTCGAAAGCAATGTGCACCACGCACCTCGTCCGCTCATGTCGCTGCGCTTAGTATGGAGGCCTGGAGCACCGCGCTTTGAAACACGATGAAATACATGATGGCCGCTGTCAATGGTAGTTCCGAACGAGGACCCCAGAACCATCGGCAATTTTCTCCGTGTCCCGGCATCTCTCGGCATTGATGCAAGTTTGTCTTTGATGTGATTGATTGTCGGAGCCATAAATCACCTCTTGCTTCTTGCCACCACCATCGTTCTAAATCCGGTTCTCCCGCAGTATCCGGGTTTTCCTTCGACGTCTGGGACTCTGGGGCTTTCTAGCTTTCTGTCTTGCTTCTTTCAGCGGCCGTTTTTCCACACCACTAACTTCAAAGACAAGTACTTGCAGGATTCGAGACTTGGTCGGAGTCGGACTCGAGTCTGTGAGTCTCTGGAATCACCAAACATGGGACATCCGCTGCCAACCTCGGGACGGGCACGGATACAATCCGTAGACGTTGCCGTCGCCGGAACGTAAGTCGTTCTGCCCCGCGCAACTCGTATATACTCGTGACTTGATACTTCACGGGCGTCGCGCATTCGACAGTGAGTGTCACATACTCCTTCTGCCTTTTGCTCTTCTACAACCAATCTCCTCGACAGCTCGTTACCTCGGGATTCGCGCATGCATAGTACACTGCGAGATGTCCATTTCAAAATTCCGGAGGTCTGTTCTGAGCCTGCTATTTCCCTACTACGCACTCTTTCCACGCAGCCCTTCCTTTTACATCTGACGCGACCACTCGCCACTCGTATTCGTCGAATTTTGCTGGAGCATAATGATACGATGGTGTTCTAAATCGACAAGGCAGGTACCATTTGCTCCTGTACTTGACAAGATTTGAAACATCCCTCCGGCAGTGCGACACCATCCCAAACAGGGAGCATTTTTTGTTGCG
Source organism: Roridomyces roridus (assembly GCA_029378245.1). Taxonomy (NCBI): domain Eukaryota; kingdom Fungi; phylum Basidiomycota; class Agaricomycetes; order Agaricales; family Mycenaceae; genus Roridomyces; species Roridomyces roridus. The sequence continues at coordinate 15,867 of JARKIF010000355.1, read as the reverse complement.
GCTGGTTGTACTCATTCAGGTCGAAGAGGCTTCAAGCCTTAACCACGACCATCCAGCTTTCTAGCTTGATGGAACCACGGATTCAACGGAGTGAGGAGGTCGCAGGTCAGACATGACACCCCGAGAAATCATTTCATCGGGACTGACACTGACTAGGCTGGTGCTGTTTTAACTTTTGATCCCTGCACTCCACATTCAACTGTCAGCCGCGCATTCGGATCGAAGTGGCATGCCCCATCACGGAGGAATGTGCAGACGGTTGCGGGGTCCTCGTTCGGACTTCTCACTGACAGCGGCAAACACAGATTACCATCACGTTTCAAAGCGCGATGCTCCGGGCCTCCATAGCTTAGGGGCGTCTGCAGGTAATCCGTGGCTGATGCTCGATTGTGAGTCGCTCTTTCAGTGAAAAACAAGCCCTACCAGCGGCGTGGTTATGAATGAAAGATCCAAAAAACAGCGAATCGTTCCACGCGAACGCTAGGAATCGAACCTAGGCCTTTCCTTACATTTAATTTACCCACGACGAATTGAGAAAGAATGTGCACCATGCACCTCGTCCGCTTATTTGGGTTCTCTCTTCGGCCCATTGGCATTCAGAACAAGTTGTATGCCGTGTTAACCGAGGCCGAGGAATGTGCGCCACGCACCACGTCCAATTCCTGGTCTGTTTTTTGCACTTGGGGATGGAGAGGTCCCGGAGTGAATGCGGAATAAAACACTAGATTCCGTTGCAGACTCCGCACCGGAATGTTGAAACCAAAAAAGAAGTGGACAGAGCACTCAAGAATCGGACGGTCGGGAGTCGAACCCAAGCCTTGCCTGTAACCGCATGAGATCCCAACCCATCAGCTAAGAATGTGCGCCGCGCACCACGTCCGGTTCTCTAGTCTCGATTGGAGCGATGGGATAGCAGACAGGCGCGGAGGCGATGCAGGATGCCATGCCGAGTTGAGTCGCTATCTCAGTCAACAAGCATGCTTGAAGTGACATGTAAGTACGACGGCCAGTTCCTGCGTAGCTGGGGAAAAAAGCACTTAACAGGGACATTCTAAGCGAACGCCAGGAATCGAACCTGCGCCTTTCCTTTAGATTCATTCAATTTTCCTCAGAAATTGGAAAGGAATGTGCACCACGCACCTCGTCCGCTCATCTCGTCTCCCTTCGGCGTTGTATTTACATACCAACAGCCTCCCGAATCCCGATCTTCGTCATCGCTTTTGAGTTTGAGGCGCGAGCTGTGTCCGGAAATGCGTACACATCTCAACTAGCAGAGGCAGAGGAGATGAATACAAGTACCGATCGGAGATGAACGGAGGTACAGAGCCGAGTTTACCTTGTCCTGCCTTGACGAGCGGACCGCACTGTGGATGTTGAATAGAATAATCGGGCGCCGAGGGCGGATCAATAAATCATCTTGCGTAAAAAAAGGTACTTACCCCGCCTCAGAACCCAGTGAGACGCTGGGAATCGAACCCAAACCATCCCATTCCCTAGCGATAGGAACACGACCTTCGGGCGGGAAGCCTCGTCCTACATTCAAATTCGCCATCCCTGGATGATATCATGTGGCCACGTACTTGTCGGAAAGACGGCGTATTGTTGAGTTATCAGCGTGGGATGCCGCATGCGGGTTGAATATAAATTGCGGTGTATGTACGGCGCAGTGCGGCGATATGTAGACGCCCCGCATGACATAGGGCTATGTATGCGTGGACAATTGGGTGAGTGTGGGGGATCTGCGAGCGTGAGTCAGGGATGAGGGTGGTCTGAGAGGTTGTAGTCGTAATTAGGCTGCAGTGCTTGTGGGAGATTACTTGAACAGGGAATTCATTCATTTATGGGTTGCGTAAGGGTCTCTCTGGCTTTGACTTGATGACCGTAGATGCCGAGATTAGGATTGTTTGCGGCGCTCCCGACCTCCACTGAGCACGCAAGGAGAGTACCATGGCAATTCCGCGTCGATTAGAGCGGTAGGGGTGGGTCCCAAATGTCAGACATGTGCTCAGACATATGATATGCTCGGGAATGCAGACCAAGAATACGCGGAGCCTATAGAGATGCAAGCAGGAATCAACGAGGCAGTACTTGGATCCGCAGTCAAAGTTGCCCGTTTGCCCTAGAAGCGGTTTTTTTGGACAGATACGAGCGATATGGGTCTAGCAAGATCCGGCACGCGGCGTGGGGGAGGTGAGGCGTTGCGTGGGTCGAGTCAAGATGATGTCGAGGGAGCTGAGTTGTGGAGAGCGAGGGAGAGCGCTGCGGTGCAGACGACAGGCTGTCCGTCGAGTCCGCTCCCTCAGTCAGGCCAGGGGTTGACGCGAAACGGAGGGACCGGAGATCAAAAGAGTCAGAATTGATCCCGCGGAGTGATGACACCACGTGGCGCGCCCCATAAAAATTCGAGCGCTCCCATCTGGCATGTCGCTTACCTCTTGCGCCCACAAACTCTGCTACTCCTCTCCCTCCTACAAAACGGCTCCAGACATCGTCTACAACCACTAGAAGGCCTTCCCCGCTGCATACGGCGTCCCAGTGGCCCCACCCAAAACCCGGAAAGGGATACGAGGAACTTGTGAAGGACAGAGGAATCTTGGACGATGACAGAGTACGACTACAGGTGAGTCCTCGTCTGCTCGTCGTCCCCCGACAACGTCACCCACTACCCCGCATTGCGCTTCTTATGCCGTCAGGCTGGGTTCTTCTACACGTCATCTGGCCGCTTGTGCCTTGCCCTCCTCGTCTTGCGAGAGTTCTGACGCTTTTGCAGCCCCGAGGCGTACGAAGCGCACCTGCGGTCTCAGGAACGCATTTCTAACTGGGCCCATAAAACTGCCGCCCACAAACCGGCCAACCCATTCGACCCCGCCACACCAGACCCTAGTACAGTAGGGCTTCCCCGCGAACGACACTCACGCCATCGCTCTTCAGACCGGGATAGAGACCGAGACAGAGACAGAGACCGGGACCGGGACAGGTCAAAGTCAAAGTCAAAGTCCCGTTCACGACATCGTGGCGACCGTGAACGCGATCACTCGCCACCTCCTCCCCTCCCACCACCCCCACGACCACGCACCGCTCCGCCACAGGCATTCTACACCACCCCTCCCGTACCTCCAGTCCCCCAACACTCCGGTCCCAGCCGTTTCCATCAATCTCCCGGCGGCTCCCAAATATTCTTCGTCCAACCACCGCCACCACTCGACCGACGCCACACCTCGTCGACGTCGCACAGTCGAAGTCGAAGTTACAGCCTCGCACCGGGACCTGCACCCGTCTCGGGTCCAGGGCTCCCTGGCCCGATGCCCATACCTGGAGGAAGGCCATACGCCTCTCCCCTCCAACCGCCCCCACCACCGGGCTACATGTACGCGCCACAGCCCCAATACGGGTCTCCGCTTCCCGAGGGATACAGATACGGTTCGCCGTATGCTCAACCCCCCAGGAGAGATCAGACGCCTCCGACGAGGAGCGCCGGGCGCGAGGTGCCGTTGATCAAAAGGATGTTTGGATTCGGGGGGAGTGGGTCGAAGGAGCCGAAACCGCGGAGACCAAAGGGATGGGTTGGTGTCGAGGGTTGAGCGGGGCAGAGGTGTGGGCGAGGCGTTCGGGGTTAGTGAAGGAATCTAATTCCGAAATTCTAGTTCGACGGACAGCGGCCGCATACATTTGCATGACATTTCTACATTTACTACTCGCTCACCCACTCATTCACTCACTCACTGTATCGTACATACCTCTTTTCTGTAACATTTTCAATTGCAACAAGCTTTTGCTGTTATCTGTGTTCTTGACCTCGTGTGCACGGATGAAGGTGGGTAAGATTAGGCTCAGTCTCGGTCTGCCCGGTGAGGGTGATAGTCACAATCAGATGGTATGGGCTCAGGTACAGTCCGTACAGAGATTGACAACTCGGACGTGGTGCGGCACCTCTCGCTCTCGTGTATCTTGAGAGTGAGCTCAAGCGAGGGTCTGAGTTCGACTCCCAGCATCCGAATGCGATGTCTTTCGGAGGTCTTTTTCACAATAACGCGTTCCTGAACTCCGAGCCAATGCGGCCGACATTCCGAACTTTTTTTTGGGGTTGAAATGCAACAGAGATGGCAGAGCGCAGCGCAATCCGTGTAATCGGTAGGCCTCAAAACAAGCTTAGGAGTCAACCCAGACGTGGCATGGCGCCAACCGCTCATGCTTAATGCACTTGCCTAGTAGAGCTCTCAGGTGAAGTGGCAGCTTGGGTTCGATTCCCAACGTCTGAATGATCCAGCCGGCTTACACGAGTATTTTTGGGTTCCGAATGTGCGAGCCATCGTGAAAAAAAAAGTAGCATTTGAAAATACGGCGTCTTCAAACTTGATTGGCAATGCTAGTGTAAAAGTCGGACGTGGCGCGACGCCCCCCGTTCCTGCATGGGCGGGTCTTCTTGTAATCAAATCAAGCGGGAGTCTGGGTTCGATTCCCGGCGTCTCAATGATCTTGACAATCCTCGTTTTTCTTTCTCAACCCATGTCATGCGTTCCACATCTGCTCCGTCGTATGCCTCAAGATCAGTGGGAGGGAATTCATCCCGGACGTGGCGTGGCGCCAACCGCTCAAATTTGTGCTTTCAGCTTGGGTGAAGTGGTAACTTGGGTTCGATTCCCGACTGCCTTTTTCTTTGCTTTGCCTTGCATGCGATCCATCTTCAGCGGTAAATCAGCCAGAATTGAAGGCCGAGCGTCTTCACACTACTGCCTTTTCACACTTGGTTGGGAATGCGGGACTGCAAATCGGACGTGGCGTGGCGCCTCCCGTTCATGCATGAGCGGGTGTTATTGCAATCATGTCAAGTGGGAGTTTGGGTTCGATTCCCGGCGTCCAGATAGGTAGGAGGCACTTGTGTGTTTTTTTGTCTTTCTTTTCTTTCTGTACTTATTTGAATAAAGCGGGAGTATGGGTTCAATTCCTACGTCCTAAATTATTGAGGTCACCATGCTTTTTGTGTTGGATCACTCGAACGAATCACAGCTCGTGATGATTGCGCGCGCCGAATGAAGAATAATGGGGATTCAGATGAACAACGGCGATTGCGCGCTCATTGGTGGATTCGGCGATCCCGGGCGCGATGAAGTATCCTTGCCCATCCGGATCCCTCATCCATCCCCGGTGGCCCGGAAGTCCCATTTTCAGGACATCGATTTTTCGATGATGGTCTTCCGGGATCAAGGCCCCCATGAGGATGGACGGGGGCATCAATGGACTTGGCGAGGAGAAGCAGTTGGGCACGAAGGTCGCAGGTGGGAGGGGCGTTGACACTGCATTTTACATGCACTATCATGGCGCAATGGTGGCAAAGTACCGCGATCTTCTTGATGTTCAGCAGGCAGACGCAGCAGACCATAGCTGAATTTAAAGAATGTTAGGAACAAGTTTAACCTTGTAGTCAAAGTCCGTACCCTTACTGAATGCAGTGTTGACAAACCAATGTTCGCGCGGTTGTAGGTCTTCCTCCATGTTGACACGCGTTGGCAGTGGCGGCGCTGTGGCAGTTGTTTCGGATTTTACCCTCCGTCGATTGTCCTGGGCAATGAAATCCTGGACGGGTACTTTGGCAAGCTTCCGTGGACCCCAATTCTTTTGTAACCACTGATGTTCACTGAATAATTCAGCATCAGGCCGCTTCGCTGGATCTTTGTTGAAACACTGCGTCAAAAGATCGCGGAGCGAAGATGAGCAACCCTCCGGCAGAGGTATTGTCTCGTCGTCTACAATTCGGAACATAACTGTATCCTAGTCAGCACGAGAATGATGACAGACCGGGCCACATACCGGATAGATCGTCCTCAATCTCGTAGTACGGAGGATGCCCCGTGACCATTTCAATGATGGTGCACCCCAGGGACCAAATGTCTGACTTGGTGGATGGAGGACTTTGGAGTTCGATAATCTCCGGAGCCATCCAGTTGGCCTTCTCAGAATCCAGAGCTGGGAGGTTAAACGCAAGACCAAAACCGGTAAGCTTGACGGTCCCATTCAAATTGTTCGTAAGAATATTCTCAACTTGGATATCGCCGTGAACGATGTCGTTGGAATGCAGATAGTGCAGCCCTTTGAGGATAGGAATGATGTAGCGTGCTGCCAGGAGCTCGTTGAAATTTCCGAACGCTTTGAGGGTCTGAGCGAGCGAATCGTTATCTCCATATCTGGCCAAGAATCAGTTTTTGAACTCCAACAGGAAAAGGAAGTACTTCATGACGATTGAGAGACTATCTGTATCTCTGACCACGCTCTCGTAATTGACGATGTTGGGGTGCGACAACCTCTTGACAACGTCGACTTCCCTCAAAAGGCTGATTGCGTGCTCCACTTGCAATTCCTCAAGCTGAATGCGTTTCACGGCCATCATTTGCCCTGTGTTCAAATTAAGTGCCCTGTAAACCGGACCCCGGCGTCCATGCCCAAGACGATTTCCAAGTCGCTGGCCAAGTTCGCCGTCAGCACCCCATGGAACTTGGATTGAAACCGTCGTACTGTATTTCAGGTTTTCCGTCTTCCTTCAGGACGAGAAAATCACTGCTTTGCGACGACACCTTGTTCACACGGGACTCTTGATTCGGGATGTTCCCAAGTTGCAATTCTCGTGGTCTAGATAGCCTGTTATCTAAATCTCAACAATCAGGACTACTGAAGTGAACGCACGGTGGAGTGCCTCGACGTGGGAGTTCGAAAAATTTAGACGGCTGCGACTGAACAAGCTCGTCTTGAACACGGAGCCCAGCGTCCTCGCCTGGGCGTCTAGCATCGAACCGACGCAGTTCGTCACTTCGTCGCTGTAACCGACGTTGTTGACCGATCGATGGCGCTCCATCCGATTCGTTGCCAGAATTCCGATGAGGCTCATCAGTTAAAGCAGAGCCCGCATAAATGACCGTCAAGCTTGAATTGCTTGAACTGTCGGACTTGTTGCTTGATCTTGAGCGCGATCGACGTTGTTCAGACTCATTGGCGAGTCCAGAGCCTCGGTACATGGATCTACCACTTGAGTTGTTCGACCTGCTTGGGCTGTAGGCAGAAGGTTCGGTATTAAATTGCACAACGTGCTCTGGACTCTCGGGATTTTGGGGCAAGACAACTGAATTCCTCCCGATGGAATGTCGAATGGAGTCGTCATCCCATGACAGACGGGTAATCTCACCCAGACCATCTGTCTCCTTGTGAGGGCCGGGTCTATGTCGAGTCGGTATTATGGCATGAGCGAAAAAGGTCACTTACGCTTCGACGGCAATATTTAACTGTAGTGGGCGAAGTATTGTCGGCACAAGAGCTTCGAGGGCGTCGTCTGTGGCACGAAGGAAGGCCTTCGGGAGAAATATGGCAGACCGAGGACTGAAATTCCTGTGAGAAATGGACCCGATAGCTGGAAGAGGGTACTCACCCACGTAGCAATTGAACAGCCCGACAAAAACAGTCAAACCAGAGCTGAAGGCTACAGGTTTCAACAGCCATTACTCCGAGCCAGCTCAACATCCCCGAGAGAATCCTATCGGCGAACGAATCAACTCCATCGCAATCAAAAGGAGCTTGCGATTCCAGTGGTATATCCGATGGCATGACGTCCAAGTCGATGTCTTTCAGAATCTGCAGGAGCTTGGAGCATAATTTCTTGGCCACGTCGCCATGCACGGCTCCCGTGTTCATCCAGAACCCCGGCAAGTCGAGGATTCCGGTGAGATATCGGACACAGAGCGCACGAGGAAACGAGCTGACTGTTCTGGTGGGCTATGAACTTTGTTCTTCCACGGAAAGTATCACTTACTCGCAATCGTGGGCTATCAAGAGACGTTCAATGACACTGAGGCCACCATCGTCCATGACGCAGCTCGCAAGCTGTGAGATGGGTACCGAGTCCATAATCTCGGGGAGGCTCGTGTCCGCCAAGCAGGTCGCCGCGAAATTGCACCAAAAGGTCCACTCTTCAGTTGGATCTTCATTGGAGCGTTTCCAAAAGTCGGAAATAGCGTCTTTCGACCCGAGAACCTCGAGCATGCACGGAGAACGCAGGAAGAGCATCCGCAGATCCGGAAAGAGAGTGGCGAGGTCAACGACTGCCTTGAACGCCTGTATTTGCGTTTTCGCGGATTCGGTACTATGTAGGGCATTCAATCGATTTAGCCACGGAGAGATAGACAATACACGCACGAGAGGGTATATTTCATGAGTTTTGATGCACACCTCTCCAGCTTCGGTGGCACCTCAATCTTTAGACGAGCCAGTTGCGCGTACCGTTCTTCCCGTTCACCGAAAGACGCTTTGATACTTTCCCCAGTAGCACTTGGTCCCAAACCCCACCGATGTGCCGCACGATTCGCGTGCTTCTCGAGCGCCTTGCCCACAGACGAGTACACGTCATTCAGCGTTCGTCCAGGACTCGGTGTGAGAACAAGCGCCCATCTTCCCTTTTCGGTAACTGCGTGAACGGCTGGCTGAGAATCCAGATACGGGACCAGAGCGGTTAGAGTGGTGGAGGCCATCCGAGGTGAGAGAGAGAACGAAATGGTGTATGAGGCAGCAATCCTGTGCATTGGACCCGCTCAACAATTTCCCTACCCACCACCAAATTGTCTAGACAACGAGATTGAAGTCGTTAGCCTGTAGGAAACGTAATACAAGAAGGCAATTGAGGGACTGGCAAATGTGAGTCTAGAAGCTGAGGGAATCCAATTTCGGTCTGCAGTCAATCCCAAGCGCCTCGGCACTGGGCAGGCCCTGCGCAACCGGAGCGATGCATTGATCCGGGATAGGCTCGACGCGAGGTACGAGTGGCACGAGCCTTGTTGGCTTAACGTGCCGCAGCTCCACGAGGAGATTGAGGAGGAGAGCAAGAGACGGCTGTTCTGATTCAACTATTGCCAGGCAATAGGCTTGACGTGTGTTCCGTACCGGTACCATAGTAAGTCGACGACAACGCAGTGAGCACCACTTTGTACTCTAGATGGCCTTTGCGTTTCCTGAAGTGATCATGAGGCCTCAGGCTGGAACCGCTGGGTTCGAGTCCCGCCGTCCCATTGCATAACTCTTCTCTGTATGCATTTTACCTCCGCCTGCTTTTTGCTGCGCCAGCCTCCGCAGTCCATCTCTCATTTACAGGACCGCTTGGAGTGAAACCGAGAATTGGGGTGTTTGCGAATTCCATTACATATGTACCTCTACTTCCATAAATCTAAACACGGCTTCAAGACTTCCAGGCTCGCCAACGCCGTCTGAGACGTAACCGACAGGGTGGTTCGAATCCACCGGGCAACATGATAGGGTGATGATGACTGACTAAGTTTTTGCCTTGGAGTTAACGTTCACGGGAAATATCTGACTTGATGTATGAAATTCGCTACCCATACAATGGTTCTATGTACAACAGGAACTTACGTGCACACTCCGAGTCGCCGGGAATGCAAGCTATGTAGGTATGGATCCGGACGGACTCGCCATCGCGGGGTAAGGAAGTAATCGAGTGAGCATGCCCAATCGATAAAGTAATGAAATGAGAGTGAATTGATGAGAGAGTGAGTGTTGAAAAAGAGAGTGAGTGAGTGAACGAGAGAGAGAGACAGCGTGTCGAGTAGGTTAGCAAGACCCAGTCTTGGTCCACGCGCCAGCTAATAGAAAACCGACACATTAGATTCTGAAAAGCGACGTCGGTACGAAGGAACTCACACAATCCATCAGGAGCCTCGTTCTGGTTCCACTCTTTGGCAGTGTAGAGCGCACCGCTGAATCGCGTCAACGTCAGTAGCCGGGAAAAAAAAAAGGAAGAAGACGCACTTGTACGAAACAACCTGCCCACTGGTGTACGCAACATCGGACTTCCAAGCCGCGGCACTGGCGCAGCTTCCGCCTGTAGGCGTGCTCGAAGCGGTGCTGGTAGTGGTCGTCGTGGCCTTGGTCGTGGTGGAAGGCGGGGTCGTCGTGCTCGTGGTGGTGACGGTGGTGGGAGTCGCCGTGGGTGCGGTGGTGGTGGTGGGCTTGGTGGTAGTGGTCCCAGGAGCGCTACCTGCCTGCCCGACAGGGAAGGATAGCGAGCGGACCTGGGCAATCCACGCGCTCGTCGCGTCGGGATATTGCCAAGTCATCGCACCGGCGCCTGTTGAATCAATCAACAAAAATGTAATTTGACAGCGAGAAAATCAAGAACGCACTCCACCCTTGAGCCTTGGCCGTCGACAAGCACGTAGCAAGTGTAGCTGCATCCATGAAACCAGTCGTCGAGTCTGCAACGAGAGCAGGCTTCCCGATAACGAGCTTGTTCAAGGTGACACCGTTGGCAGCAATTTGGAAGACAGAGCTCTGAGGCCATTGAGAGGAAGAAGTGCTAAGCAAACCGTCACATGTTGTGTAATCCGCTCCTTGGTTGTAGAACTGTGTCCGAGTATTTAACATTGGGGAGACAACAAGAGAAAGACGTCGAACGCACCTGGATGTTATACCAATCAATCAGACTTCCAACAGCTTGGTCAACGCCGAGGTAGGCGTCGCCGGGCCAGATACCCGGGGAGAACCAAGGTGCGACGGGGGCGTGCGTGATGACGTACTGGCCCTGGGGGAGCTGCGCGCGGAGGGCCTTGGTGAAGGTCGACAGCCACGCGACGGCAGTTCCCGCGGTTTCGATGGCGGTAAAGTCCTATCGAATAACAAGACCACGAAAGAAAGTGAACGAACGAAACACACCTCGTAGTCAACATCCACGCCGTTGAGGTCGTACGTCTGTCTTGACGTAGTTGGCGATGTAGTTGGCCGCAGCGGTCGGGTCGTCGCCGGAAGACGTGGGGTTGACATTCGCTCCATACGCGCTGACGATGAGGCTAATGCCAGCAGCGTCGTACTGCGACTTGATGCTTGCCCGAGTGTCAGCGTCAATAGAGGCCCAGACGGCAGCGTTGTCCTGCAGACTCGAGGAGTAGATGAACGAGAGCGCAAAGACGTTGAAGCCCTGTTGATTAAGGTCGAATGAAGCCGCGTATTTCCGAGTACAATGATGTAACGCACCGTGAGGTCAGAGACCGCGGGGAGGGAGTTCCACGAGACGTATTTGTCGAAATAAGCGACAAAGTACGGTGCGGTGGGGACAGTGGCACGGGAGGAGAGGAGGTTATCGCGGGCGACGGGGCTCAGCTCATCGGTGTTGAACGGCGCGGCCTGGACGGCAACGAGGGAAACGATGGTAGAGAGCAGCGACGCGAGGAATCCGAACCGAGACATGTCGAAGAAGAGGAAGAGAAACCGCACACATTTTTCGACGAGATACGACCGACTCTTTAACTGGGTGGATAATCACAAAAGACATGCGGACTCGGCGATAGCCATGCATGCAAAACCGACAAATTGAAATTGCAACATGTGAGACCATCAAAACGCGTACACGAGGGTTGTGACGCTTCAACCGCTCAAGGGCATCGCTCGGACGTGTGCTCCGAGTCCAAAGGGGCCACGAACCAGATTTGTCGAGGGTGGAAGAAGAAGAGCAGCAGCGGGATGACGTGATCGAATGACATTGACATGATCTGTTGGGTTTGAGGGTCCTTGGTGGACAAAACCTGGAATTGTGCAGGGCTGTGTGGTTCTTTCTTCAAATCTCAACAAAAGTCTCAAGATCTTGAAAGATTTGGCTGATTTTGAAAGTTGAATCAAGTTCTTGTAACATCCATTGATATCTTGCTAGTTTTTGCACAATGTGGTATTTCAAGCAGGGTTCAGATGATATTTTCTGCATTGCAAGGCTGCAAGATCTTGTAAGTCAGACAACAAATGGGAAAAGATAAAAATTGATACTGGAATCACAAATTCTCTGGTGTGTCACAAGATCTTGGAAGGTTAAAGGCCGCAAGTGTCGGAGCAAATCCCACATGGCAATCATTGATTTTCTGATTGCCACCCACTCGGGATGCTGATCCGTTGGCAGCCGACCTGCCAGGAAACGGATAGATCACACTGTTGCACTCTTCAACATAAAATGATAGATCACAGTAGCGGCTTGAACTTGGCCACCACGGCACCACCAACTCTAGTGAGATCTTGCATCCCTATTAGACTTCATGAGCCATATTTTGTCTTTCGATCTTTCAAAAATCTTTGAACATTCGCTGCAAATCAGTGGCCTCAAAATGAATCAGTGGAACTTGCACAAACTTTCAAGGTCTTGGGGGGAAGAAAATTCACAAGATCTTGCAAGATGATGATCAAATAATGCCCGGGCAAGTTGACAATCATCCAATATCTTCCAAGATCTTGAACAAACTGGAAAATCTTGCCAAATCTCGCAAGATCTTCAAAGATGTCACGGAAATGATGGTGGCGGCAACAAGAAAACACCTTTTGTCCACCAAGGGCCTTCATAGTTGGGAGTTGTTGGGAGTGGAGAGCGCTGATCGTTCAACATCGTTCGAAAGCGTCTCGTAGTCATTTATCAGCCGTGTAACTGGATTTGTTAGACTGGAACAAGACTGGCAATAAGTTCGAACCTGAGTGAAGACAGGGCAAAGCCGAGTCCCCGCACCGGAGATATACATTCCGGATTGATGATGCGCCATCAGGACGGCCGCAACCATGGTAATTTTGTCAAGGTTTTGACGAGTTGAAGCTATACAAGTATTTGCCTAGCTGAAGGTACGTTGGGAAACAAGAACTCGGTAGTTCAACAGGCCATTTGGGATGTCGAAACTGCGCCACGTGAACGACAATCACCATCTGATGGGGACCGGACTTGTTCTCTCCCTCGACAACCACTTGGCTTGGTCCTGGCTACGGCTAATAGGCATCGTCCCTTGTTGGCCCGGGAATCGGTATGTTCGCTGTGGTATTTAGCCTGTGCATGCGACTCCCCCACCACGTGCATATCAGCATCATATCAGCATCAATCCGATGCACACTCTTCTTTCTCTCTCCGAACTGTCTTGTCGTTGCAACTTGTCAGTACTTTGAACCTCTGGTTGTCTATCCGAACCCTTCTTCCAGCACATCTCCGAGTCAAGCTCAAACACCGTCAGTGATAGTACCTGGCGTCTGTTGGCGCGGCGCGCGGCAGAGATTTGAGGCGATCACACGCTTCGCACTCGCCTATGTAAACCCGAGCCGCCAATCGTTCAGGCATCGGGCTCTCCTGCTCTTCCCCGTTTTCCCCCTCCCCTCCTCTATCCACCCACACTCTTTTCAATCATGCCCTCCCCGCGCCTCCTCGCACTGGCCTCTCTCATTTACTTCATCCCTCTTACTTCCGCTGCCTCTTATCACATCTCCCAAAACGGCGTCCCTGGATCATCGGTAGTCGAAGTCACCCATCCCACCACCGATAACACCGCCATCCTGCAGACAATTGGGCAGGTCAACCAGAAGACGAGCGCACCCATCGACGCCCCACCCAGCAGCAGCGTTCCTCCCGTCATCGTTACCGCCGTCGATGGCTCGCTCGTCAACTCCACCGTCTCGGACGTGACTTCTGCTTCTTCCTCTCGACGCCGCCGCAGCCGGCGGAGCAGCCTCCCGCAGGTGACGCCTCTGCAGCGTAAACGGAGCTCGAGCGACTACGTTCAGGTCTTCGCTCCGGAAGCTGCCGGCGTCCATGACGGTAGCATCGAGGGGAGCGCGTATTTGACGTACACGGTGGTGAACAATGCGACGTACAACATCGACGACTGTCTGGCGTTTTGCGACCGCGTCGAGGGGTGTGGTGCGTGTTTTTTTCTTGTTCAATTCTGGTCAATCCTTTACGCTTGTTAGAATTCGTCAACCTGTACTACGAATTCAACAACGAGCTCCTCGATTTCGTGTTCAGCGAAAAGTCGAACCTCAAGTGCTCGGCTTACGGCGACGTCCACAATGCTTCAGAGAAGACCAACCTCGGTGGACAGGCGTCCTATACTCAGGTTTGCTTTGCCTTCCCATACAACATATTCGCTCATTTATTATCTACAGGTCGGAAACCAACCCGTCCCGTTGACGTACATCACCGAGAGCAGTGGCTGGGCCCTCAAGCCCGCCGAACCCACCGAACCCGCCCAACCCGCGACACCCGCCGGCTACGAGTTGGTATTCGGGCCAACGGGCGGTGCTAACAACGCTCCCGGGGTAAGTCATTACGTTTATTCAATTTTCTTTATTGACCGTGCGATTAGTACATGGGCTTTGCGTTCCTCGACCGGTACGACGTTGATGCCTGTGCTGCGCTTTGCAATGGCCGGGGCTACGACGCTGTCGGTGGTGTTTGCCAATATTTCAACATCTGGCGCGCGGTCGTTGATGGTGTTCCGACCACTTACACTTGCTCGATGGTGCGTGCCTGTCATTCGATTCAGAATTACCTTTGATTCCTGCATGCAGTACTACCTCGTCGCCGACGAATCCACCGCAGTCAACTACGGCCAAGGCGACCTCGTTGTGACCCTTTCGCGTGGTTACAAGCGTCTCTCCGTCCTCCCCGACGGCGGGTTTGAAAGCTACACGTGCGACGACTTTTGCTACGCTGCGTCGTCCGACAATTGGGTCGGTACTACCCCCTCCGGCGGCGCTCTCGATGCAACGATCTTCCACTATTCCGCCTTTGCGCACACGGGCAACGTTTCCGCTCTACTCGGTGCTGCCAACGGTGACGATAGCGACGCCGGCTCGCTCTCCCCCGCCAAGCCGCTTACCACGGTGAAAGGCAGCAACTACGTCTTGCAGTTGTTTGTTGCGAATGACTTTTCCGACGACGTGGATGAGGCTGCGGCTGCTGTTGAAGTTCTGTGGAATGGGAAGCAGATGGGAAGCGTCAAGGGCGTCCAGCATTATACACCGTCGCAATTTAATGTGGTGGGCACGGGTGCGGATGTGTTGACGATTCAAGGAGGTGCCGCTCCGGCGTGGTCGTTTGTCGATGATGTTTTCATCGCGCTTCTGTGATTTCGGCGTTGCGCTGATTGGTTCCCCGCGTTCGTCCATTCTAATTTATTCTCATGGATTGACATCCTTCAATCTTCCATTCTTTCGGCGTACATACATAGACTACATTCATGGGGTTAATTTGGGACGCTGGTACTTACATATGGTAGAGATATGTACTTCAAAATTGTTGTTTGTGCGACGTATCTGAAGCTCGACTTGCTGCTGCTGTAGGTTTGTTGAACATCAGAGAATTCGAAGACATTCGAACATGTGAATAATGTCTGTTGCAAACGTCCCCGGGTGCGTTCGAAGCCACCACTGATCCTTGAATGTATTACAAGGCTGCATTAGACTGCTCCGTGTCATGCCAGCAGCAAACCCTCCCATGGGGGAAACGGCGGCGGGGCGGGGTTCCGGTGCGTAATTTTCTATTCGACATTTGAATGCTCAACTTTTCGTCCGTGTGAAGCCGGAAGTTCTCGAACGTTGTTAGACGTTGCCATTGCCAAGATCTCGAATATTAACCGTTAAATAGTTCCTGGGGAGAGCCGTAAGCCAACGCTTCGACCGCGACCCTGAAAGTGTTCCGAATGCGCTCGGCATGATTAGGATGAGGGCCCTGTCAGGCCGCGTCATCCATAGTCTGCGACTGACCTCACAAGTTCAGGTACGCGACTACGGCAAGAACGCTACAAACGGTCTATGTCGGCGTTTCTCAAAGTTGAACAGGCATCGGAGGCCAGAGGCACGATCAACATCAAACTGAGCAGATCCGGTGTCAATGTGAAACGAGGCGGAGAGTGGTAAGCATGGCTCACTGATGACGCCTTGCGACAGCTTGCGACCCATTTGTCTTCCTCCTTTTTCGTCTCAGAAGTCGAGCACGAGGTCGCCGTTGCGCAGGCCACTGGGCCAGCAAAATGGGTAGACGTCTGCCCCGCATCCCCGCCAGCAGACAAGATGCGGGTCAGGCCCTTT